>ML781220.1:630141-656198 GCA_009831015.1 Picea engelmannii | reverse complement strand
AGTCCATAGTTAAGCTTTTTTCAGACTCCTTAAAATTGAAAAAATAGCCGAGTGATCTTGTCCTTGTCACACTCATTAAAATGGTTTTGAATTGACGTCTAATCGGTGCTAGTTTACCCCTTTTTCGAACCGACTAGACTATTTTCGAAAAAGGTACCCCAATGGAGTTTCCTTTTATGCTTTTTCAGACTCTCCAAATATGAAAAACCATCGAGCTTCCCTTCTTTGGGCTCATTAAACTTACATTGAAGGACGTTACCATTGTGTGTTCTATCAACCGCATTTGCATCCTTTACCCTTCAGCCTAGTAACAGTTTTCCTTTGCGTCTTAACACCTTTGGCCACTGGAGGATTTTTCCCGAGTATCATTTCCATAGAACATTAGTCTTATCCTTGTGCCTTGAACTTGTATGTTTTTTGTACTCGTTCCTCCATTGTAACGTAATATTCCTTTATTCTTTTTTCCAAATCATCAAAAAGAACAAAAAAATCAAATATACCCCAAAAAGAGGATGGGAAAGGTATTTTCTTTATTGGCAACATCATGAGTCGCCCTTGGATAAAGCACATATGTCTGTTTGATTCATCAAACTATGGGATGTAGTACGACCTTAGGAAGCTTTGCTCACTATATTGAGTTGTGTCCTCCACCATTTGGTTACTCTTCCAAACATATGGAGAGTTTGTGTTGCCTCCTGCTTCATAGACTTATGATTAACAGATATGTTGCATGAGTCTTATCACTTGTCGTGCTATTGTCCAAGGGAAGTTTGTCACCAAGCCTGAGTCGGCCCCTCTGCAATATGTCTCTTTTCCGCATACCCGGCCACCCTGAACGTCCAATCAAGTCTTTGTTCAAAATCGCTGAATCCTTCAGTCCGATCATCAAGATTATCAAGTCCATAACCGAAGAGTCGTCGAAGACCTCTGGGTAGTGCATTTGTACACTCATATTACACTCCTACCCGAGTTTTAGAAGATTTTTAAGTTGTTTCTCGAGCTCTGAAGTACATCCATCAGGCCGAATCAGCTTCTGGGAGATTGATACTTTATATGTATATCTTTCTGATTTCGAGATGTAGCTTCGCTGTGTATTGTTCGCGGCTACTCTTTATAGTTGTTGGACATGGATATACAGTGTATTTGATTGGTATCCATGGTTCTATTTTATCCCGAGCATGGGTATTCCCGCCTCGGTGAGACATTTGATATTTTTTGCAGACGGCACCTCCTGATTCCTGATTCTTGGGCTCACTCATTCAACATATTAGTACATATTGGTAAAGAATTGGTAATGTATTTTGGCCATCAGATGCTCTTCTGACCTCACACATTAGGGGGCATCTGTTATAACCCTAAATTGCACCTCACATGCTTACCAAGCATCAGGCCAACTCATATCCCTTCCTTGCCAAAGCCATGCTGAACAAACTCTTGAAAATCCTCTTAAAACAAGTGGCACGCACCCTAACCCACTACTGTACGCGTTGGAACGGTGGAAGGCCTCTTACAGCATGATTTTGAACACTGGAAAGCCTACTACAGCCCGCGTTTACCTAACAAAGCACAAAAACAGGAAATTTGTCTACGGGACAAAAAGCTATGGGTCAGTTAACTAAAACTCCCAGCCATGCATGGCCGAGAGTTCGTCCAAAACCCTAGATCCTTCTAGACTATAAAAGAAGGGGTAGGGGTACTATTTGAAGGGGGGAAAAGATAGCAAAGAAACTCTGCCCAATTGCCGAATCCATTTGTCCCAACCCTTTAGCCTTTCCTCAAGCCTAAGAAGAATTCAAGCAAAGTAGTTGGAGGACAAAGAAGAGGAGGAGCCCAAGATCAGGATCGAGGAACGGTGGTCGGTCTCTATCATTATTGTAAGTTGATTCATCTTGACATTAATAAAAGAATACTTTTTCCGTCCCAATGCACGAGTGATATATATTTTATTTGATTTATGCTTAATCTCTAACTCTTAGGTAGAAAAATAGCATGCATGCGTAGTGTTTTGTCTTGATTGCAGGATTTTCTTTGGAAGGAGCAGCGAAAGAAAGTGGATAAAGCGTAACGGAGGATCTACATCAAACATCGATAAAAAAAGGTTAGTAGGTATTTTCCATGCTTGTGTGTGAAAAAGGGGTTTGAGTATTGGGGGTGATAGGTTAAAAGTGGTTTCTTTAAGGTCATGATCTGCGTACAAGTTCATCCCTAGCTTGTTAGTCCGTAGGGTATTATTTCCCAACAACAACTAGGTATTGATATTTTGGTACCTATTATCCCCCACTTTTAGGGATAACTAGAAGATTATGTCTTGAGGCCCACAGGTCCTAGACATGGAGTACCGAGAGCCATATCAACTTGAGTATGGACCTGGAGGGCCCATATTTTCTCCCTTTCAGCACTTCCACTTTGTCAATAGTAACAACATCAATCACCTTCGGCTTGGTCCTGCATTAGAGATGGTTCTTGCTCCATGAGGTAATCAGTCTGAGTATCATGTATGTGTCACTCTGATCCTCAAAACCTTTGAATATGTGCATTTGATTCCTTTGTTTCTAACAGGTGCTTGGATCTTATGCTTGTCCACTTGACCATGTTTGGGGGGAATGACAGGATTCCCTAGCAAGCCAGTGTACATAGGTTTTGAGTTACCATTGGGGGGATTTATGAAGAGCCATCATCCGTTCTCGTCACACATACCACTTTCCATCTTGTTTCCCGCTCACCCATCCCGTTACCTTGGTCTGAGCATAGGGTTGATCATTCATGGGTTGTGTTGGCAGCCAACTCACTTTTTCCTATTGTCTATAAGCTGCCTACACCTATGTCTTACAAACATCTTTTTTTCGTCGCAATTTTCAAATAGATGACACTTTCATTTCTTGCGACATTTTCACATTTGTCTTCGTTAAGTTTTCACGACTGTAAGCGTGAAAATTTCTCTTTTCGAAGTTGTTTTTCGATCATTATCTGAACTGTGGATATTTCTTTTGTCATTATGCCTATTGTGCTTACCTTTTGTTGATCAGTATACGACTGGCAATATCCTTTGATCATTTCTCATACTTCGATTGATTGTATAACTTGGTTTTATTGAAGGCATTTAGCCTTTGTATTTGCACTTCATGTGGCTTTCCTGATCATTGATTATATGAAAATGCATAGGGGTTTTGATTAATTTTTTTTATATATATATGATATGATCCTTATGTTAATCTTTTTATAATTTTTGGCTTGTCAACTATTATGAATATCGTTTGGCACTTTGATTAAACTTTCGATTATATACATTGGTGCATAGTTGATTTTGGGTTTTGATTTATATGTCGGATATGGTATAACATTTGCGTGCACTGGTATACACCTTTGATTTTATTGGTTGTACACATGACTTAATGGTTGAACTATTATTATGGAGTGAACAGCTATGAAATTTGGCGGTTGTACTTGGATAATGAATATTATGCATGGCAGACTCCACCACCTTCGCATGCGCGCATTTATGCTTACCCCTTTTGGCTCGTTCATTCTTGTTGGTTCGGGTAGCTCTATTACTGTGTGTGTTGGTGAATTCGAACCCTTCCCTTACCATGCATTCGGCTCCATGGCCCCAGTCGTGCACGTCAAACCCAATGGCAACCAGGCCCTATTAATGTTTGACAATGCCCACCAAGATTTGGCAGATAGTGGATGGCTTACCTTCGTGAAACGATTTGAGGGTTTTAACCTTTGTGTAGCCCGACAGTTTGCCATGACCTTCGATGGTTGTTGAGCCAAGGTCGAAGATATATAGTTAGAGATTGATGAACAGTTTATCAGCTCGGCTACGGGGTTACCTACTTCGGGACAGCGTTGGTTTAAGAGTTGCAAGGTCGAGGAAGTGCCATGGACATTGTTGTTTCAATCACGCAAAGTCACCTCTTGTGACAGAGGTTTGCCCGTAACCATGCTCAAACAACGATGGCACGACTTGTTAATGATACTCAAGCAGTTCGTGACCTATGAAGGTTGATACGGGCTTGTGTTCCTCTACCACCTGCGTCTATTGATGATTTTTATAGGGTATCCTCTAAACATGTTGTTCTATTTTCATCGGAGCCTGTATAAAATGTCCAAAAAATATAAAAGGCACAAGGCTGATAACAGCCTGTTTCATCATGGGCTTATTAAGCTCATCGTTGTTTATCATTTGAATTGGTGTGGTGACAGTTGGAAGGCTTTCATCGCCCGTAATGGCTTTGAAGACACCGACCCTATACAGGTTGATAAACCTGTGGTAACTGAGACTAAGGTTGAACCGCCTCTACCCTTACATGTCCTATTGCCTAAACTCTCAGTCGACCCTCCTGTTGACTCACCCATCACTGTAACTAAAAGTGCAGAGGCCATTACAAAGCCTATGAGAAAAAAGCTCAAGGAAAACCTTGCTGCAAATGCCAAAGGGAAAAAGAATGCACGTTTGATTTCACGGATGGCAAGGAACAAGCCAAAACCCCCTGTTGATCCAAACCCTATCGTCTTGAGTGAGGACTCTGATTCGGAAGTTGAGCGTTTCTTGGCCAAAGAATACCCCTACTCGCAAGGTTTGTGTGTCGAACCCTCATATGATTTTGTATCAAACCTACCCCCTGCCTAAAGGACGACCCTAACTACCCAGGCATTAAGTTGCCTTGTGAAACCCTCGGTCATTCGCCCAAACCCTCGCCTGCTCTGTCTAAACCCACACAGTCACCCTGTGACCAATGCAATTCATGGTTAGAGCGATATTTTATTGATGTTCCTACACTTCAGTCAAGGATTCAATCTTTGGAAGACCAGATTGCACTGTTAACCAGTCAAAAGGCCAAGCTCCAAGCAGTGGATAAGAAACAAAAGACAACCGGCTCCATCCTGTTTAAAAAAGTGGAATCAGACACGGTTGTTGTAAATTCCAAGCTGGTATAAGCAAGCAGCCTCGTCGCTACACAGGTATGGCTTTGACATCGTTTTGTTTTGTAAATAATCTAGGTTGTTATAATGTTTTCAATTCAGTTTTAAATAGTTATGTTCACATCTTGAATGGATCTATTATATTGTGTGCATTCTATATATAGCTTTTCTTTGAATAAAAAGACATTTCGATTCGATATACGATCTGATTATTCCCAGTATAGAAATCAATATATTTTGATTGGATTTGAGTGATATTCGCTTGATTTTGATTGATTGGCTTGTCTCGAATTGGTTTGTATCCGACTTGAAAAGGAAATTTTTCATATTCAGTTTAGAACATAATCATGTTCGGATTCAATTTTGTTATGATCCATATGTTGTGGTTGGTAAACGATTTGATCGAGTTTGATTGTTACAATTTTGCTCGGACTCGATTTCATTATCATTGGTATGCTATGACTAGTAAATGTTTTCGGGAAGACACTTGTTACGATGTTGTGTCGTGTGATGTTCTATCTTTGATGGTTTCCAAGTTAAGGATAATGACTCTGTCTCTTTGATGAAAACATTACGCTCAAATAACATCCGCGCCCGAATTGAAAATGAATCTGAATCATAACAACTATGTGAAAATCTTAGCCAATCGATTCGCTTTTGTTCTAATTTGGCAAGTTTGTCCTATGAGTCGAGTTCATATTATAATTGATGTTCTGTATTTTAAATTTGTGAAATGAATTGGTCAAACCCTTATATGATTCGTTTGATTGAAATGATTGTGATCAAAATTAATCGATCTTGTTTGCTTACTGTGCAATGATCAACGATCGAAATCTATAACAAATCATGTTTGATTAATCCTGTTATGATTTTGTTATGAGTCAATTATTGTTTGGATTCGTTCACAGCCTAAATCGCTTACTATACAGTTATCATGATAATCCTGTTCGATTCACAAGTGTAACGATGTGTTTGCGATTTGTTCTATTTTCAATTGAATATCAAAATGATCTCATAACAGAGAGATTCGATTTGTTGAGAAACGATTACGATTCTGTTACATATGATTTCATTTACCCGACTCATGACTATAATCCAAACAGAGTATTGCTATCTCTGTACTCGGTTAAATGATGTGTATCCTGTTTGAGTTCATAATGGAATAACGGTTTCAATTTATGATTCGTTCTCAAGTAATTATTGGATGTCAATTCAATGGAAATTATTAAAAGATTTGATTTAATTTCAATTCTGATTCTATATCTTATTTTAGACTAGCTACAGAATCAGATGATTCTGTAGCTAAGTCTGTAGAATTAGGTTTTTATTGTTTTATTAATAAAATATCTCTCTAACTTGTCTATTTCTGACCTGTTTCAGGTGAATTCGAAATTGCATGGGATTTGATGGACAGTTTAGAGGATATTTGGATGTTTTAGTTTCATTTTAATTTCCTAGTTTAGGCAATTTTGGGATATCTTCCCAGATTATGTAAACAGTTTGATAACTTCCATAGGGAGGTTTTACCCTGTGGAAAAACCTATAAATACTTATTATTTTTGTAATAATTTCATCCTCATTCATGGGAGAACAAGGGTATGGAATTTTAATACAGACTGAGACAGAAATTGGTGTTCTTCCACAGCTTTAGCTTTTCATAATATCAATATTTCGTTTCATGTTTATGTGTATCAATTTGCATTTGGTTAATGACTACTTTAGCTATCTTAGTCTTTTGAAAATGATATAATTTAATCAATATGATCCATATTTGATTTCTTCCAGTGTTTAAAAAACATAGCAATTACTTGATTCAGTTTGTGAATGACAGATTTCTCTTCTTCATCAATTGAATTATTAAGTATAAGTTTTTGCATAACAGGTTTACCTTATTGCAGAGATTTATAAATCATATAATTGTTATGATTTTTTATGTCTTGTTTGTCCTGTAAACAAACTCAAAGAGCATTGCAGCTATCGTTTATGAGAAGCTTCTGGATTATCCGATGCGAGTTTCCTTCCTCCGACCAGCTTCGAAGTCATCATACACAGGACAAATCTGGGGCGTTTCCAGGTCTGTTTGTTGTTTATTTGTTTAGTATATTTGTTAGTATTGTAGTTAGATATATATGTAGTTAGTATATTAGATTGTTTAATTTCATTAAGTTTTATTTCTTATTCATAAAATCATAAAATCAACAAAAATATCTTTCTCTGTCTTAGGGCAGAAAGCAAAAGAGTTTTTTCAGGTTTTATTTAAATCTGTATTTTGTAGATATTGTATATTTTGTGAATAAGTTATATTTCAATTAGTAGTTTTAATTAGTATAATATTAGTTAGTAGTTTGTAAATAGTTTGTTTTAGTTAGTTTGTTTTATTTAGTTTTAGTTTGTTTAGTTTATTTAGTTTTAGTTTGTTTAGTTTGTTTAGTTTTTAGTTAGATTAGTTAGTTTAAAATAGTTTTTCTTTTTGTTTTCTTAGGACCTTAGATCGGCTAACGGAGCCGCTAAACCCATCAGGGTGGGTCATTCCAAACGGCTTGGGTTATTAGACAACCCCGGACCGGTTCCACTCTCTCAGTTGACGGACGATCAATTTCGCCCGTCAACAGGTTGTACCTTACCTTGTGGGAAGAATGGGATAAAGGCCTGGGGGGTAAAACTAGCTAACAATAAAATCCTAAGAATAAAACATCAATATGCTTCGCCTAGGGATCCCTAAGAAAGCAATAAAAGGATTCTTAGCAAGAAATAGAGGGACCCGTAGAAAAATAAATCAAGACCTAGTTGAAGGATGAGGGGTCTCATCACGAGCCATCTCATTATGTCCATGGGTGCCTAACGGTATGAAACTACCAGCATCTGGTTACCATGCCAGTGTAGTGGCTCTTAGTTGCATAGACAAGAGAAAGGGGATCTCATCACGAGCCAGCCTTCTCATTTTCGTGAAATTACTTGTGGGTAACATTGTCACTGCGGGTCACCAAGCAAGGGCAATGTCCCTTAACTAAATTCTTGAGAGAAAAAGAAATAAAAAGATAAAAAAATAATAAGACAAGACCTGGTCAGAGGACAGGAGGTCTCATCATGAGCCAGCCTATTAGTTCCATGAGCATCTAGCGATATGACACTACCATCATCTGGTCACCATGCCAAGGTAGTGGTTCTTGGTGGCATAGCCAAGAGAAAGGGGGTCTCATCACGAGCTAGGCTTCTCATTTCCGTGAAATGTTTGTGGCTAACAGTGCCACCACTAGTCACCAAGCCAGGGTAGTGACCTTTGATTAGCATCTTGGAAAAATGGAAGATTAAAAGGCATGAATGGGCTTGGAAATATTTTCATCCATGACAGGTACAACTCACCCTCCACGAAGGCACCCATTGGTAAGCCATCCTTTCTATCACTACACCTTTTTCCCAGACATCCCCATCCACTTCACCTACTTACATGACTTGGAATTGATCCTTTCCAGGAACAACCATTTTCCAATAGACTCTAGCCCAATAGGATGTCTTGTCACTTTCCCCAAACTTGTATTGCAAACTTTTATAATATCTTTGAGCACTAGACTGGGGTGAAGGGGTTTTATGCACATGTTTAATAAATATTGATGATTATATGTGATTGAAAATTCTATGATCCCTATGACTTATGATCCCATGGAGGGCATATATGTGGATGTGCAGGATCATGCCCGACGGACAGGTACACGTGGGGAGATGATAAGTTCAAACCTCCATGGGGTTGAAGAGCCCACTCGATGGATTTTGATACCCTAGTAGGGGGCAAAGACAGGGCAAAGCGTTTGTACCAGGGAAGAGAAAAAGAATCCACCAGAGGCAGCTGAGCAGACCTGTACCTAGGGGGGTTGAGCCCTCTCCATAGGAACGTTGACCTTGGAAGGCCCATAACGTCTCCCAGGATGCCCATGATGTCACCCAACAGTATGGACATTTTGGGAGGCAGATTTGGCAGTGTCGGCACGTGTGGCAGCTTGGAGAATCCCATGGAGGGATAACGTTTTGCTCCAGGAGGTTGCATTTTCCCTAGAAGGGGATAATGTCACCCTAGAAAGGGTATGATGTATCTCTATTGCTTGATTAGGGTTTTAATTTAAGCATTTAATGTAAAATAGTATGATTTTAGTATTTTGTCCTTGTCGGCCTTTTCATGACCTAAAAAGTAAATTTAGGTCATTGTACTGTATAAATTGAGGGCTTTGACTCTCATTTTTTCATATCTCTCACTCACCACTTGGTGAGGTCTGAAATTTGCGCCCTCCTTAGGGTTATTAGATGAAATTGTGGGGCGCACTTGTTGAAGGAAGACATTTTTGGACTTTTGTTGGCATTTTTTCATTTCTCTTGGTGGAAGGTATTACAACTAGGGTTTGCTATATGATTTCTTGGTTAAATGTAAGTGAATTTCTGCAAAAATTCTTAATTGAATGGTCGTAGTATTGTTTTTCTTGCATTTATGGTTAAAATTTGTTGAATTAAACCCTAAGTGACAAGCACACATTGAAGTTCCTTGTCTCATGTCCCTACCAAGGTTTTAAGTCATTTTATTAACTAAAGTAAGATAGAGCTTTGCCTTAGCAACACTCTATTCTTTCATTCTAGCCCTTGTTGAAGAGGATTGAGCCTTGCCTTAGCATCACTCCATCCATATTCTTCCATGCTAGACATTTTTCTTATTTGTTGAGCTAAGAAGGAGAAAACGCATCAAGGTCTAGTTCCCCTACACCTTGGTGAGCCAATTTTCCCTAGGGTTTTCCTGGTAAATCCTTGCCATAGAAACATGTTACTTGCAAACCTTCTTGTCTTATTTTTATGTAATATTTTGAGCTAGCCATTTTTCCATTCAGCTAAGGAAGGAGGAGAGAGCATTGAGGCCTAGTTCCCCTACACCAAAGTGAGCCTCTCCCCCCTAGGGTTTCATCCTTGAGGCCTTGCCATAGAAACACCCCAAGGTTTAACTCTCTTGTCCTTAGTCTTTACTATTATCATTTGATCCTTTAGCTTTTGCGTCCTCCTTTTGGCTCCATATACCCTAGGACTGCACTGATCTAGGCCCTTTTGGGTTGAGTAACTTGATCATTCAAACTTCCAATACCTCTGAACAAGCCCTAACTTCACTAACCCTAGCCTAGACTAACTTTACTAACACTAGTGTTTTCGTCATATTTCTTGTGCTATAAACACCTTTGTGCAGCTATCGTTTTACTTTTAAAGCAGTTGAATGGTTGGTTAATGCATTATTTATGAAGTGTTGATTTGTTAAATTGAATGCCAAGTTTCTTTAGCATTTATTTAGAAGTGATATTGTAACCATTGCTATTGTACAAACATTGAATTCGTCAATATTTATTGCTCAATTTCTTATTATCAGAAAAGTCATTGATTATATGAAGTACTAACCAGCAAGCAATCTTGCACATGCAGTTTTATTGTTGTTTTGTCTCAGGAAGGTGATCTTATTGGTTATTACTTCTGATTATCTTTATTGGCTATAAGCCAGACTTTCTGATCAGGTGGTGACTTGTGAGGGGGATTATTATCACTTAGCCTTACTAAAACCTTTTGCCTTCTCAAAACCCTGGTCACCGGGGACGTCTCCCCTGGGCCTTACCTCCCTAAATAGAAAGAACCTTCCCGTTGAGGTGCAGTGGGTGGGATTGGTTCAGTTATGCCAGTTTGACCTCTTTCCATCTATCTTTTATCCTAACTACAAACTGTGCGATAACAATACCTTTGCATCATTTAGTTATCCATGGTTGGCTTAGAAAAATGTAGCAATTTGTATCACCCCTATTGAGTTCAACCTTCTTTTTAGGGGCAATTATGTATGGTATGGTATGGTATTAGTCTTGGTATTGGTATTGGTATCGGTATGGTATGGTATAGTATGTTATTGATATTGGTATGGTATTTGTATCCATATTGATATGGTATTGGTATTGGTATTGGTATTGGAAGTCTATTATGCTACTCAATTTGGATTTTATGCCCCCGGACCAAATTGGCCACATATCCCTGAATGGCTTGAGAAGGCAAGTTGCAACTTGCGATAAAACTCAAATCGGGACTCAGATGCACAAACCATCAGTTGCATTGGATTTGGATCACCAGGTTTCATCTAGTTAGGCCCCTACACTATCATTTTGTCAACAAAAAAACCATTTGTTGGAGTATCTCTGACATTAGGGTTTTGGTCAATGAGGCATAGTGCAATTTCTAAAGATGAGGTCGATTTTCAAGAACACTATGTTGACATTTTTGGATAGTGTAGTTGCATGGACCTTGTCCAAATAGACTTGTGGGAGCTTACGGAACTCTGTTATGCTGCTCGGTTTGGATTTTATGCCTCCGGACCAAATTGGCCACATGTCCTTCAATGGCTTGAGGAAGCAAGTTGAAACTATCGATAAAACTAAAAATGGGACTCGGATGCATGAACCGTCAGTTTCATTGGATCCAGAGTACCTGGTTTCAACTATTGGGTCTCTTACCCTATCATTATCTTGACCGAAAAACAATTGGTTGGAGTATCTCCAACACTAGGGTTTTGGTCAATGAGGCATAGTGTGATTTCTGAAGAGGAGGTCGATTTTCAAGAAAATTGTGTCGGGTCTTTTTGGATAGTGTAGTCATGTGGGCCTTGGCCAAACAGACTTGCAAAATATTATGGAAGTCTGTTATGCTACTTGTTTTGGATTTTATGCCCCCGAACCAAATTGACCACATGTCCCTAAATGGCTTGAGGAGGTGAGTTGCAACTCACGATAAAATTCAAACCGGGACTCAGATGCACGAACCATCAGTTTCATTGGATTAAGAGCACTAGGTTTCAGCTAGTGGGGCTGCTACGCTATCATTTTGTTGCCCAAAAAACCATTTTTTGGAGTATCTACGAAACTAGGGTTTTGGTTAATGAGGCACAGTGCAATTTCTGAAGATAAGGTCGATTTTCAAGAACATTCTGTTGAGCATTTTTTTCTAGTGTAGTTGCATGGGCCTTGGCCAAACAGACTTGCAAGATCTTACGTAACTCCATTATGCTACGCGGTTTGGATTTTATGCCCCCGGACCAAATTGGCCACATGTCCTTGAATGGCTTGAAGAGGCGAGTTGTAACTATCGATAAAACTCAAAAAGAGACTCGGATGCACGAACCGTCAGATGCATTAGATTCAGACCACTGGGTTTCAATTATTGGGGCTCCTACACTATCATTTCGTTCACTGAAAAACCATTTGTTAGAGTATCTCCAACACTAGGGTTTTGGTCAATGAGGCATAGTGCAATTTTTGAAGAGGAGGTCAATTTTAAGGAACACTGTGTCGAGTGTTTTTGGCTAGTGTAGTCACGTGGGCCTTGGCCAAGTTGACTTGCGCGAGCTTACAGAAGTTTGTTATGCTACTCGGTTTGGATTTTATGCCCCTAGATCAAATTGACCAAATGTCCCTAAATGGCTTGAGGAGGCAAGTTGCAACTCGCGATAAAACTCAAACCAAGACTCAGATGCAGGAAACGTCAGTTGCATTGGATTAAGAGCACTGATTTTCAGCTAGTGGGGCCCCTACGCTATCATTCCGTTGACCAAAAAAACACTTTTTGGAGTATCTTCGGCACTAGGGTTTTGGTCAATGAGGCATAGTGCAATTTCTGAAGATGAGGTCGATTTTCAAGAACACTTTGTCGAGCATTTTTTTTCTAGCGTAGTCGTATGGGCCTTGGCCAAACAGACATGCGAGATTTTACGAAAATCCATTATGTTGTTCGATTTGGATTGTATGCCCTCGGACCAAATTGAACACATGTCCTTGAATGGATTGAGGAGGTGAGTTGCAACTATCCATAAAACTCAAACCGGGACTCAGATGCATGAACCGTCAGTTGCATTAGATCCAGAGCACCGGGTTTCAGCTATTGGGGCTCCTACGCTATCATTTCGTCAACTGAAAAAGCATTTGTTGGAGTGTCTCCAACACTAGGATTTTGGTCAATGAGGCATAGTGCAATTTCTGAAGAGGAGGTCGATTTTAAAGAACATTGTGTCGGTTCGTTTTGGCTAGTGTATTCACATGGGCCTTGGCCAAATAGACTTGCAGGGGCTTACGAAAGTCTGTTATGCTACTCAGTTTGGATTTTATGCCCCCAGACCAAATTGACCACATGTCCCTAAATGGCTCGAGGAGGTGAGTTTCAACTCGCGATAAAACTCAAACCAGGACTCAGATGCACAAACCATCAGTTGCATTGGATTAATAACACTGGGTTTCAGCTAGTGGGGCCCCTAAGTTATCATTCTATCAATCGAAAAAACATTTGTTGGAGTATCTTCGGCACTAGGGTTTTGGTCAATGAGGCATAGTGCAATTTCTGAAGATGAGGTCGATTTTCAAGAACACTTTGTCGGGCATTTTTTGCTAGTGTAGTCACATGGGCCTTGGCCAAACATACTTGTGGGAGCTTACATAACTCCATTATGTTGCTCGGTTCGGATTTTATGCTCCCAGACCAAATTGGCCACATGTCCTTGAATGACTTGAGGAGGTGAGTTGCAACTATCAATAAAACTCAAACCAGGACTTAGTTGCATGTACTGTCAGTTGCATTGGATCTGGAGCACCGGGTTTCAGCTATTAGGGCTCTTACACTATCATTTTTTCGACCGAAAAATCATTTGTTGGAGTATCTCCAACACTAGGGTTTTGTTCAATGAGGCATAGTGCAATTTCTAAAGAGGAGGTCGATTTTCAAGAACACTATGTCGGTTCTTTTTGGCTAGTGTAGTCATGTGGGCCTTGGCCAAACAGACTTGCGGGAGCTTACAGAAGTTCATTATGCTACTCGATTTGGATTTTATTCCCATGGACCAAATTGACCACATGTCCCTAAATGGCTTGAGGAGGCGAGTTGCAACTCGCTATAAAACTCAAACCGGGACTCAGATGCACGAACCGTCAGTTACATTGGATTAAGAGCACCGATTTTCATCTAGTGGGGTCACTATGATATCATTCTGTCGACCGGAAAACCATTTGTTGGAGTATCTCTGGCACTAGGGTTTTGGTCAATGAAGCATAGTGAAATTTTTGAAGATGAGGTCAATTTTCAAGAACACTCTGTTGGGCATTTTTGTCTATGGTATTGGTATTGGTATTGGTATTGGTATTGTTATGGTATGGTATTGTATTGGTATTGGTATTGGTATTGTATTGGTATGGTATGGTATGCATATCATTTCCAATGCATACCATTGTAGTATGCAATTGTATGGTATTGGTATTGGTATTGGCAATATTATTGGTATGGTATGGTATGGTATTGGTATGCATACCATTTCCATGCAATGGTATTGGTATTGGTATGCAATGTTATGATATTGGTATGGTATTGGTATTGGTATTGGTATTGGTATTCAATGGTATGGTATTGGTATTGGCATTGGTATTGGTATGGTATTGTATTGGTATGGTATTGTATTGGTATGGTATTGGTATGGTGTGGTATGGTATTGGTATTGGTATTGGTATTGGTATGTAATTGGTATGGTATTGGTATGCATATCATTTCCAATGGTATTGGTAAGGTATCGGTATTGGTATTTGTATGGTATGGCATGGTATGGTATTGGTATTGGTATGCATATCATTGCCAATGCATACCATTTCCATGCAATGGTATTGGTATGAAATGGTATTGGTATTGGTATTGGTATTGGTATGGTATGGTATTGGTATTGGTATGGCATTGTATGGTATGGTATCGGTATTGGTATTGGTATGATATCGTGTTGGTATTGGTATTGGTATGGTATAGTATGGTATTGATATTGGTATGGTATTGGTATGCATATCAGTGCCAATGCGTACCATTGTTGTGCAATGGTATGCAATTGTATTGGTATTGGTATGCAATGGTATGGTATTGGTATTGCTATTGGTATGCAATGCTATGATATTGGTATTAATATTGGTATGTTATTGGTATGGTATAGTATGGTATTGTATTATTATGGTATTGGTATGGTATGGTATTGGTATGGAATTGTTATGGAATTGGTATTGGTATTGGTATTGTTATGGTATGGTATGGTATTGGTATTGGTATTGGTATGTGTTATCACTCCACCAGTACTCCCAAGGCTGAGAAGGATACCAACAGAGGTAACCACAGACCAAGATTTTGGTTTGATATCTAGCCCTACAAAACTAGAGAGGGCTCTCTCTAAGGTAACACTTAATAATCTAAACTGGAATGCAAAATGATATTAGGCTAGATATTTTAGATCAATGAGGGTTTTGAAATTATAGGTTTTGTTGGACTGGAAGATGAAATCCTGGAGCTAGGATAATAAATCTGATGGATCAGTTGCAGAAATTTCAAAAGGGGAAAGGTGGCTATAACTAATGTCCCAAAATCATATCGTTGTAGTATAAGGATGAAAGAACTGAATATAAATGAATTAGTGAGCATAAGATATGAATTCATTGACTGGAAAATAAACACATAGCTACTAAAACTCAGATAAAGCAGAGCATCGAATCCAATTAATTATGTTTGATATTTTTAGAGATATAGCATTAGAAGAAAGGAATATGGCATAATAAATATTCACATAAGAAAAGATAGAAAAATAAGGAACATTAACCATAACACGGGCATCCCTGTAAAATAGTTGCAACTTTTGATTTTATTATTGTCAAAATAGTACACTAGCTTACCAGTTATCACTCTCACATGTCCAACCCTTCTAATGACTTCATCAAGTGTATATATGCAAAATACAAAATATGACACCTCATTAGGTAGAAATTCTATTCAAAACCCATCATAAATGCATTTGATGAATCATCACCTAAAGACTAGGATGGTTGAAACATTTTCCACAATTTAGACAAGAGTTTAGGAGAGCATGCCTCACTCATTAATTACAAATTTCCTCATAAAGAGAGGCAAAAACCAACTAAGAAACCCAAAATATACTTAATAGATCACAAAATATTGAATTTTCTACCATATTTTCTTGATCATTTCTCAAAAATTTTCCATGCCAAATGGGTCACGCCAAGAAACAGATGGGTCGAACCAGCCTGCAGAAAAACAACATTTTTAGCAAAAGCGTCGTGTCAGTTTAGTGTTGTTTTTGGCCAATATTTAGGAGTCCATTTTGAATTCTAGAAACTAGGTCAAGTAGCCCCACGTTTCTAATTTCCAATGAGCCATCAAACTCAATAAAATCCCCATTGGAAGGCCTCCAAAAACTGAACTTTCCAACCTCACTCAGAAACGTCACACCTGGTCAAAATTTGTGGCAGAAGTATGAAAAAAATGAGGTTTTTTTAGTTTTTCATAAAAATTAGAAGTTTTCATGAAAAACAAAGTTTACATTTTGCATGTACTCATCAATATTCATCAATCCATGTATAAAAAAATTGATTTTGATTCCCTTGGAGAAAGGGTCGTGCCTCTACGCAGTGCTTCTGTGTGCCAATTTTTGCAAAATTCCAAAAAAATTTAAAATTCTCCAAAAATTTCAAAATTTATCCCTTTAATTCTATGGATGATAGGATAAACATCCAAGGATGTTTCAGCCACCAATTTCACTCCTTGACCCCTTTTTATTGGCTCTCTTTTCTTGTCTTGGACTTCTTGTTGTTTCCTTTTTAATTGCCTTATTTTGATTTTTTCAACTTGATTCTCTGTGTGGTAGTGAATAGCCATGTGTATCCTCAACTTGTTGTCTCTATTTTCCCTTTTGAGAAGATTCTCCGGGTGGCCATTAATCCGTCCAAGCCAATATTCCTTGTTGTTGTCAAAATCTGCCATTATTTGGTCATGTAATGATACTAGCTCTTTGGATGGGGACTCCTCCTTTTGTTGTTGTAGTGATTTTAAAAGACCCCTGGTTCTTGGTATTTTCCTTACCACCTGAATTTCATGTTCATCTTGATCATCTATGTGGATTATTTCTTTGCTCTTGGAATCCTTTTTTTGTTTTCCTAAAATAAGTTGATTTACCTTTAACTGCTCATTTTCTTGCTCTAAAAATGAAATGAAAAACTTAGCTTTTGACAGCTTATCTTTCATCTCTTTGATTTTAGCATCTTTTTCCATCATGATGTGTTTTTCTAGTGTAAATTAATCATTTACCTCTAGGTCTATCACATCAGTGCCAAGATGTGATGGCCCCTTATCCTGCAAGGATGCTTTAGGTTGTGATGGTGATCCTTGTCATGTTGATGTAGGCTTGGCACCTTCCACTATGTGTGGAGAAAACACAAGCCTCTTCTCTCTCTGATATGTCTTGGTCACCTCAGGCCTAGGTGCCTTTGAAAACTCAACATGTTTTCTTGAAGATCCAACCTTCATTGGTTGTGCTGACATTGACCATGATGGTGTTGTTTAGCTGAGAGAAATAGTGGGACTAATGATAGGAGCAGTTTTCAGTTTCTCCAAGAAAGTTTCCCAGGTGACTTTCTTTGTTGAAAGTTGATGCACAACCACAATTTTAATCAAACTATGGTGAAACAAATTGGTGATATGAGCCTTTACCATGGTCCGAATCTTTTCAATCATCTCTGACATTTGGTTTTAGGAACAATTTATAGTCATCAAGGTCTAATTACATTCCCTTGAACCAAGTTTCACCATGATTTGGAATACCTATGGCTGAAGAAATAATGTTTGTTGTAACACTAAACTCTATACCTGTTATGACAGCCTTGTCTATGTTGAAATTGTGGGCAAAAAGGCTTGTCAAAGGAACATGACATCCAACCTCTTGGATCTTCTCACAAAACTTCATACAACCAGCATTTATAAAACATCTTTTGGCAAATGGAGAAGCATTGATTTCTCTCAGGTTGGATAGCTCAAACCTTGAATGATGTCCTCCCTTGTGCACTTTCTTTTCACTCTCTCTTTCACTCTCCATGAAATTTTTTGAAGGATAGTACCCTAGCCAGATGATCTTGATGGAAAAGATGGATTTTAGAGTTTGAATAATAAGGACACAATGATTTTGAAATAAAAGTTGAGTGTAATAATGATGTGGGAGTTTCTTCAAAGGTTTGAGGAAGCAAGGTGAAGTATGATGTTAAAACTGTAAGTCTATTTCATGAGATGAATATGGGGAAGTGAGGAGTTTGTCATTTCTTGCAATGAAAATGTAGTGGAAGGCTAGGGTTTGATGAAATCGGTGGTGAATGAGTAGGGAATGATAGGAAATGTTCATTTGGGACTTCATGGAGGGTAAGTGATATTTTAAGACAGTAAAGGCTAGGATTCATTCACTAAAACAATGGAAAATGAAAACTGCTAAAAACTTTGCTAGAGAAAACCCTGAGGAGAAATAACTTTATCCTCAATGAAATTGCTTGAGAATATGGTGTAGATTATCACTTACTGTTTATGGAAGTTTATAAGTCTTTGAACAATCTTTGGAGCCTGGAAAAATCGAAAATTTGTCTCGAAACCATGAAGAAACCTTTCCTTTCAGAAAAACTGCAAATTTCACAGAAGGGTCGAGTTGTGGGTTGCGCAAGGGGTCGCTCTGAGGTTCGCACCGTGGGTCGCACTGATCCCAAAATGCAACAAAACCCTCATTTCTTTCACAATTTTTTCTCTTTTTTTGAATTTGAGTAGCTTAGGAACCTTTAAAATTACCTTTGGAACTCCTTTGAACTTATTACATAAATCATGTAAAATTTGTGACTTTTAAAACCAACCTTTTAAATAATTTTGTTACTACTCATGCCTTTGGTGACTTTATGATTGAAATGGAAAAATGATAATCATGACCCTAGTGACCTAATGGTGACCTTGAAAATCATGATGATGGGACTGAGGTGATGGTGATGAATTATTTGAGTGATGACACAGAAATTTTGGATGATGATGATGACTAGGACATGAAATTTTGCGAGGAGTAATATAATACCTAGACCAACTAACCAATGATCAAATTTTACTTTGAAAATTTATTTGAGAATGTAATAATTTGACCTAAACCTTATAAAATGATTTTGAAAGAGCTAATTTGATCACTGGTGACTACGGTATTCTAACAGTATGCAATGTTATTGGTATTGGTATTGGTATGAAATGGTATTGGCCATATTGTTATGCAATGGTATTGGCAATGGTATTGGTATTGGTATTGGAAAGGAATAAGAGTATTGGCAATGCATATTTGTATTGGTTTTGGTATGGTATTGGTATGCATATCATTGCCAATGCATTCCATTGTCATGCAATGGTATGCAATGGTATTCTTATGCAATGGTATTGGTATGCAATGGTATGCAATGGTATTCTTATGCAATGGTATTGGTATGCAATGGTATGGTATTGGTATTGGTATTGGTATTGGTATTGATATGGTATTGGTATTTGTATTGGTATTGGTATTTGTATTGTTATGGTATTGGTATTGGTCTGGTATTGGTATTGGTATTGGTATTGGTATTGGTATTTGTATGGTATGGCATGGTATTGGTATTGGTATTGGTATGGTATAGTATGGTATTGATATGGGTATGGTATTGGTATTGGTATGCATATCATTTCCAATGCATACCATTGTCGTTCAATGGTATGCAATTGTATTAGTATTGGTATGAAATGGTATGGTATTGGTATGGTATTGGTATTGTTATTGGTATGCAATGGTATGGTATTGGTATTGGTATTGGTATGTTATTGGTATGGTATGATATGGAGTGGTATGGTATTGGTATTGGTATTGGTATTTGTATGGTATGGTATGGTATTGGTATTGGTATTGGTGTGGTATGGTATTGGTATTGGTATTGGTATGCAATGGTATTGGAAGTATTGGTATGCAATGGTATTGACAATGGTATTGGAATTTGTATTGGAAAGGCATAAGGGTATTGGCAATGCATATTGGTATTGGTTTTGGTATGGTATTGGTATTGGTATGGTATTGGTATTTGTACTAGTATTGGTATGCAGTGGTATGCAATGGTATTGGTATTTGTATGGTATGGTATTGGTACCGGTATTAGTATTGGTATGCATACCATTTCCATGCAATGGTATTGGTATTGGTATGCATACCATTTCCATGCAATGGTATTGGTATTAGTATTGGCATGGTATTGGTGTTTGATCCCAAGCTAATTTTGACTTGTGGCCCTATTTTCTCTAACTTATTAGATAATAATGGATTTGATTGGTGTGCTAAAAATTATTGTCATTGTTGTGTAACAGGATCCAAAGGAGACCATGGAAAGAGGACGTGGACAACATAGACCTACTAAATTGCAGAGAGGAAAGTGGGTGGAAGAGGATATGAAAACGAAATCTACAGATACAATAAAGGTAAGAATAAAAAGCAACCTCAACCAAAGGAGGAAGGTCTTTATGAATTCACAAATGCTACAACATAGAAGAGATAAAGTGTTTTTTTTTCCATATGGCCTTTGAGCTCAAAATTATTGGTGGAAAATGCACAAGAATGGTGATTAAATGTGATTCTACGATCAAGGGAGAAGTTTGAAAATTAGGATGGCCATGTGGGATAGGGATGTTGGATACTTTTCTTGTTGAAATTTTTGCTCGATGTAAATACCTAGGGTCGTAAAAAAAAACAATTCAACTCCAAAACATGATATCAATATGTCAAAAATGTGACTAAGGTGAGGTTTTTTGTTGCATAGAAAATTTGTTGAAATAATATAATTGGTGTACTAAACATTATTGACTATGTTGTGTATTACAGGAGCCAAATGAGGCCATGGAAACAGATTGTGTCATATCAAATAAGGACACAATGGATGACATAGGACATCGGGTACTCTAATTTTGACTTAACATAGGAAAAATTAATCTGATGGAATTTTGTGAAATGTCCATGTTTTTTCACGAAATTATTAAATTTTATAGTGTATTATCCAATCTTGTCAGAAATTAATGCATGTTGTTGATTATTTTAGATGGAGATTAGAGAAAATGTAGAGCTTGAGCATTCAACTAGCAAAAGAAAAATATATGTACATGGATGTGGACCTAAAAATATTAAATCTCATAGAGGACAGTGGGTGGAAGAGGATATGACAATGGATCCTGCAAAAATAGCAAATGATTGCACTGAACAAGAGGTTGGTCTGGAATATAGTATATGGGATGAATACTTTGAAAAAATTATTGGTTTTGGATGTTTTGTATGGCATGGAAAGAAACAATTCAAAAGAGCGATTGTAAAAAGACATTACATGGATGATGAGCTTCTAGTGGGTAGTATGCCTCCTACAATTGATTCAAATCCAATTGGAATTGTGGTAAGGAATTTTCCAATTTGATATAAATAATATGTATACTTCTTTTAAACATTGTTTTATATTATTTAAATAATTAATTTTTTTCTTAATGAATACTTGCAGGATAAAGTTCTTGGTTTAAAATTTCCTGGATCATCGAATTCTATCCTAGAGGGTGGTGATCATTTATCAGATGATACATCTAACAAAAGTATGTGCACATATACCAGCTCTGAAGATGAGGATTTGATGAAAACAAGTAACAAAACAAGAACCGCTTTAAAGATGCATAATTTTCTTAAAGACAATGCTTATGTATGTTGATAGGTAGAAGGCATTGATGATCCACCTACTAATACCCAAGATCAAACTAGGTTATTGAGATTTGGACGGGATGATCCAAACCATCCTTTAAACCATATCAGAGAGAAAAGAGCAACATTGAAGAGAATACTACTAGTCGATAAGTTTGAAGAGTTGATGAGATTAGCATATAATGATGACATTCCACATAGATTCAATGATGATGATGATAGTGAAAATGCAGTGCATGAAGAAGGATTGAATGAAATTATTACAGGTTTCTTTGGGGATGGAAACAATCATGACAATAATGATCATATGGTTGACAGTAATGATGATAGTAGGGGTAATTAACACCAACGTAATCTTGATGATAACAACCTGAAAGACTCAATCAAGAAAACTGCGAAGACACCCGTGTTCATATCGGGTGCAAGTAGAACCTCAAAACTTGCATGCACATTGATATTATTAGAAATCAAATCGATATTTGGTTGGTCAGACAAAGGATTCACTACCCTACTGAAGTGAGTTGAAATGTATTTCTTACTTTGCATTGTCAATTGGTGTTCATAATTTGTAAGCATTCATCAACTACGTTTATATTTATTTAATGAGATGTTATAAAACATATATTTTATATAAACAGTAGTAGTGTAGATTTACATATCAAACATGTTCATCATAAATCAAACATTTAATTAATTTAATCTCTGGAAATCTTGCAGGGCACTAAAAACTAAAATATTCCCTGAAGAGAATGTGTTGCCATCAACTTGTAGAGAAGCACGTCAGTTGTTGGATGAGTTGGGGATTGAATATAAACAAATTAATTCATGTAAAAATGATTTCATTTTCTATCGAGGTGAATAACAAAACAAGGTAAAATGTCATGTATGCAAAGAGAACAGATATTGTATAGATGTACAAGTTCCTACAGTTCCAAAAATGGTTTTACGTCACATGCCAATTATACCTAGACTTCAACGAATGTTTTGTTGCAAGTCACTTGCACAATTGATGGACTGGCATGCAAATAATAGGAGTAAACATGGATTCATGTGAATTCCATCCGACTCAAAAGCAATGAAACACATAGAAGAAAAATGGCCAAGTAAATTCAAAGATGAACCATGTAGTATTAGGTTTGGTCTTGCAATTGATGGAGTGTGCCCATTCTCTTTTCTCAGCTCAAATTATAGTGTTTTTCCAGTTGGATTGATAGTATACAATATTCCCCCATGGATGAGTGTTAGAAAGGAGCACCTTATGTTGACTCTCATTGTTCTGGGAAAACAACAAGTTAAAAATATGGATGTTTATATTGCACCTTTTATTGATGAGATGAAATTGCTATGGAAAGGCATAAGAATGTATGACATATCACATCCTCCATCAAATAGGTCATTCATGTTGTATGGTGTACTATGTTGGACTATTCATGATTTCCCAGGACTTGGTGTTTATTCTGGTAAGATAAAATATTTGCGTATTCACACTCATAATTTATTTTCATCCCAACTTTCATACTTACTTTTATATTATTATTATAATGCTATTAACATTACTTATTATTAACAAAGGAGATGTCTTCATGTCCAAGATGTGTAGATCAATTTCAAGGGAGGTATTCTAAATATCTACATAAATTTATTTACGCAAACAACAGGGTTTTTCTACCAACAGATCATAAGTTTAGAAATCGTCTAAAGAATCAATTTGACGAAAAAGTTGAAAATAGAGGCTCTCCCATGATTATGGGTCCAGGTGATTGGATTAATAAGTATGAAGATGTTGAATTGAAAGGTTGGAATGACCTTTTTGATCGGGGTGATTCAATTGAAGAACCAGAACAAGTTGTAGTTAATATGCCAGAAGGAATGAAAAGGAAATCCATATTTTATGAGCTCCCTTACTGGAAGGATCTATTAATATCTCACCTATTATATCCTATGCACATCTTCAAAAATGTCCCAGATTCTATATTTCGACATATATCAAGCAAAGAGAAGGACACCTTGTCTTCAAGTAGAGATATCTCTCTTTCGCGTACCAAATTTGATAGAAGACATTTGTGGTCAAACAGGGAAAATGAAACATATGCAGAAGCTCCATGGGTTTTGAAAAAAAAAGAGCTAGACCAACTAAAAAATGTCATTCATTCAATAAGGACACCTACTATCTATGGGCCATCATTGGAGAAAGATTTTACAATTGATGGACATATCACAAGATTTATAACACATGATTTTCATAATTTTCTGAAGGTATTATATATCATCATTTAAGTTTTACTGGTAACATTGATTTAATACTAAATATATTTTGATATTTTGTTGTGTGAAAAATTACTAATGACCTATTATGAATGTGTTTGATAGCATATCATTCCATTGGCAATTAGGGGGGATTCATGTCTTACCATTGACTTAAGGAATGCCATAAGTCGATTGGCAGCATTTACAAGGTATGTGGTATGAAATGTTCATGTGTGAGAGACATAGAGATATTATATTCCATTTTAATTTTTCACAAAAGGTTCATACTAATTTACTATTCTTATAATAGGTGGGTAACCTCCAAGGATATCCATGAATGTGAAGTGTTAAAACAAAAGCAAGAACAACAATAATTGATAAATCATAAACAAGAACAACAACATGGCGGAAAAGGCTCACTAGCCAACACTTAATTATTCACTCCAATGTTACATATTTATAGTACAATGGGTGATGCCACCTCATAGAGAGATTTGCTCTAGATACTAAAATCATGCATGATGACTAGGCTAGGAAATCTTAACTAACTCATTAGTCATCACTTGAGGATATATTACTAATATCCTAAATGAATAATACAAATATAGGTGACAAATTAGACTTAGTGATTGGTAAAGGTAAGCCATAGGCTAACAATCCCCCCCTCAATCACAAGTCCGATCAATAATACCAGCAATAAAGCATAAACTAGTATCAATTCCAAGTCTTCGTACTAAAACTCTTGTGTTGAGCCTCAATGAAGAACTGCCTGAAAAACCACCAATCTGGATGTTGAACATGTTCATTTGAAATGAAATGGAAGAGAGCTGAGATACGGAAGTGAACAGTTGTAATATCTGAACATTCTCTGATTGCTTGACAATTTGATCATTTTGCCAAGTATTTTAGTTAGAAGAATCTGATGTCTTCTGCTAATTGGTGAACATGTAGTATCACCACTCTAATATCAATGTATCACTGAAGTGCTCTCTGAATCTGTGGTTCGGGATGACCACTAACCAATTGATACCATGTATGTGGTGGTTTTGGATAACCACTAACCAATATTGACACTTTTAGGTGTCCAACAACATCCCAATGTATAATGTGTATGATTCAATTGCAATTCATTGAACCATAATCCTGTCAAAGCCTGCCATCTCTGGAGAATTTCACTATGTAATCATGTGAGCTAGGATGCATGCAAATTGTTTACTTAATGTAAACTCCAATCTAATGAGAGAGAACCAAGAGAAGTGAATCAACTTCTAGTCTGACACATCCCTGAAAAATGCCTAACAACTCAATCAAATGCCAAGCTGTAATGCAGAAGGATCCTCTTGTCCTATGCTAGTTCGAATGACCATCTATGTGAACCAAACGTCCACATCATTGCTCTCAAAATCAGAATCTGTATGATTCAACTTAAACTTATTGAACCATAATTCTGCTAAAGTATGTTATCTACAGACTGAAGTTGCCCATTTGGAAAATTTCATGCCCATCTAGCATACTTGATGTTTGTTGTTGTCGAAACTTTCTGTCTGACAACCATATTCAATTCCATCATCAATTCCCCCCTTTGTCAGCTAAAAGGAGAGACCATAAGTGGTTTCATGAACCATCTTCACTGGAATTTTGAACTCCCCCCCTTAAGGTGCATGAGAGTTACATCATTGTACTCCCCCCTTCTAGGCTCAAGAGAGTACCGTACTTGTTTCATTTTGAGTACAACACAAAGTGGGCATGTGGAAAAAACCGCAAGTTATCTCATCCCATGAGGGCCATGCTCGAAAGCTACGCCATAAGGGGCCACTTATGTGAGGTACAAAAATGTTATGTGCTACAATATTGGTCTTTACTCGAGATTGAATTCTACGGTAAGACTTATATAATCGCTTGGTTGTTGATGACCATTTCCAAGGATCAATCCACTCATAGTGAGTTTTCAATCTTGTAGGTTTCTTCAGTGTTGAACATCTGTCTGAAGAATGGTTATGCTTGCAACAATGCTGGCAAGGATGGAGATCAAAAAATTGATTCTCCTTGTGACCAACTCGATTACAATGTTGGCACTTATCATTCTGATGTTGAACTTGAACAGGTGAAGTTGAAGCTTCTTGAAGGAATCTAGCACTTTGGAACTTGATTGGTCTGGAATAATCAGGAATATGAAAGGTAACTTCCTTGTCATATCCAAGTCATGTTCTATTCTTGTTGTAGATGATTTCTTCCCAAGGTCTGATGATGGGCTTGGAAAGAGTATTCTGAACCT
>ML781220.1:578373-628913 GCA_009831015.1 Picea engelmannii | reverse complement strand
CAACTCAACTTGATTTAAAAAGACAAGTAAACTTACAAAAGGACTATTTGTAAGCTACAAATTATCGTTGATTTAGAAATTGAATGGATATTTGAATTTGATGGTGCTTTGATTCCAAGTCACGTCCAATTCTTCTTTGATTGTGAGCTTGATTTGTCTGTTGTTTCAGTAATTTAATGAAGAAATGTTGTTGAGAACTTGATATTGTTGCAGTTGTTTGATTACTTATGCTTGATCGTGCATGTGCTTCAATATTCTTTGTCGTTGCTTCATTACATGTGCTTTGATTGTAAGTGCTTGATTGTATTAACCTTCTTTGTACTCCATGTGTGTGTGATAATGTCAAAACTAGACATAAATACTATAAGCCTCCATGAAAATTTCACCTCAACACACTACAAAAGGTGTACCTAAGATCCCCTTATTCAATTTCGGGCGGATCTAGGACACAAAACAAAAGACTTCAATTTTATTATAAATATCTCTCTTACAGTAACCGTGCTCAAATACATTTTGAAGCTATCTTGATCTTCATCAACAATATAAATTTTCAATAACTCATCGAGATGAAGCTTCTTTCTTCTCATCCTACAAATTTCTCCATACGATAAGTACTAACAACTTTTACAAGTGTCATTATCTATCCAAACATCCCAAATCTCCCAAATCCGAAAACCTTTTAAAAATCGAGAGACAAAATCCTTGAATACAAAATTATACCACATCAAATCTTCCTCTTTCAAAAGCATTACAATACCACTTTTTCTTATGACTCCCAAAAAGAATATTTTAATAAAATATTCTTTATATTATTCCAAAAGTGTCATAAATATACCTTTAAATTAATTGCCAATTTTAAAAGAGCTTCTATGTATGTTTCTTATATGCATGACTTTATTTGTTTTATTTCCATAGGAATGAAAAACAAATGAGTTTTAATTCTTTAAGAAGTTGCCAATCATCCAAACTATGCCAAGCATGCAAACCTGTGGCGATTTCATATCTGAGGAGAGAAATCAGATTGCATTGAGAGGCACCAGATCACATGAAGATGATTCGAGCATCCAAGGCAACGATCTTCGTCAATCCTCCCATGGAACATAAATTTAGAGAGAGATATAATTGCCAGCCTTGTAGAAATATGGATCAACTATCCATTGCACCAGATCGCGCCAGATCTCGTTAGTTTAGATGACAATCATTGGGATCACACCAGATCACAGCAATTGCAAAAATGAAAAACTCCAAATCAAAGTTCTGAGGAAGATGTGCAGATCAGATATCATAGCTTCTTATATAGAATGATTTAAGTTGGTGTTCCTCCACATGGTTTGATTATAGCCAAATCAAACCAATTCGATCCCTCGAGCACTGAGAAAAACATAGATTCCTGGCCCGGCCAAATTTCAGATTACCTGCGATCTCTGACTGTAATCTCTCATCAGATCCATGAGGCCCTATGCATAGATATATCCACGTAACCGTTACCACATTTTAAGTAAATTTAGTTTTAAAAACTCTGCCAAAGATAAATCTTCGATCTGAGTGTTGACAGAAGAAGAATATTCCCTCCGATCTTTGTTCTGCCTGGTAATTTTCTTCTAACACCAAGTGCATTGATTGCAGGTGGAAGAACAAATATTTTGCTTAATCGCTTGCCCAATCGGATAGGTTGAGTGTCGATCGTTGTGTATCACTTTAGATCCAAATAGATTGCTTCATATTTGTGTAGATCGGATGGAACTTGTATAGATCAAAGAGGATGAGTGACTAGGGTTTGCATGTTCTAATCTAGACAACATTTCTATGTAATCAATGTCCTCTCTCTATAAAAAAGTAGCCTCACAAATTGCAGCGTCAATTCCAAAGGCTCTTCCTAGGAGCGTTCCCCAAAGGAGTGTGCAGGTCCTCTTTGGTGAATCGTAGATACTTTTTGTTGGGTCACTAGCATTGCCTCTCACTACAAAAAACGGATTCTGATTTGTGTAATCATTCGATCCAGGCTCCTTTGTTGATCGGTGGTGAATAGCAGCAGCAGAGAATTTTGTGTACGCAGGCGATCCAAAATGGTCCAACAAAAATATGGTGGTGACTATCGGTGGAGATATTTACTTTTGATCCAACAGAACATCATCAAGGCAACGTTAGTTCTTTACTCCAGTGATAGCAGCGATATCAGATAGATATATTTCAAATAGAAGATAATGCAAATGACCTATAGGAAGTATCGGTGCACATAGGTAAGTGTGGTCGTGGGTCCGTGCTCCACAGTGAACTCCAAAACCTGATCTTCAATTCAGATATGCAGATAGCAGTGATGGCCAACTTCTCCACGCAACAGTCGACAGCTCCAGCACCAGTCGACGCGCACTAAACAACTGTGATATGGCTCTGATATTATCAACCTCTCTTCCCATATCAACCTCTCTTCACGAGCTTCTATACACAGTTTTTGACAATAGCTCTTTTGCCACTCAACACTAATGGATCTGTGGCTCTTCCTCATACAAACAATGGATCCCATGGGCATCTAGCAAAATCTAAATCTAGAAGCAGCTAGAATGTTGATATTACAAACATCAATACGCACAGTTACACACAAAAAAAGGTTTATTTTTCTAAAGATCTATGTCATCGAGCGAGAAACATTTATATTTCCCTTACCGAACAATGTCCAATACTCTCACCATCTCCATTCCATTAGTGGTGGCTTTCATATCCATAGGCAGCACATGAAATTTCGTTGTTTTTGTATCTACAACTGAAATCAAAACTGGAAGCCCAGCCAGGTACAGTTGCATGGCTAGAGATTCTTCACACGACAATCTCATCCAACATGCGGACTCCACCTCAAGCACTAGCAACTCCTATAAGTCAAACACACGCCTCTAATCTCCTCATGTGTCTGGGCACTCTCGTGAGGGAGTCACACCTAGCCCTGATGCTCTGATACCAATTATTAAAACAAAAGAAAGAACAACAACAATTGATAAATCATAAACAAGAACAACAACATGGCGGAAAAGGCTCACTAGCCAACACTTAATTATTCACTCCAATGTTACATATTTATAGTACAATGGGTGATTCCACGGATTTGCTCTAGATCCTAAAATCATGCATGATGACTAGGCTAGGAAATCTTAACTAACTCATTAGTCATCACTTGAGAATATATTACTAATATCCTAAATGAATAATACAAATATAGGTGACAATTTAGACTTAGTGATTGGTAAAGGTAAGCCATAGGCTAACATGAAGTACCAAAATGGAAGAAGGAAATTGCATAAATTGTATGAGCATTTGAGAAGGACCTCCCTACAAGTTTCATGGACCTACAAGTCCATTTACTTATACACCTAGTCGATGACATTTAATTGGCGAGTGTCGTATCAACGAGGTGGATTTTTTTCTTTGAGAGATTACAGGTATATGAAAACTCTAAAAATATATGTTTGACAAAAGGCACATCTAGAGGGTTGTATGGATGAAGGGTATATATTGCATGAAGCATTTTTCTTCCTATGTGAATTCCTTGGTAAGGATTTTGAATATGGGCCACACTTTTGGGATGAAGAATAAGCATCAAATATTATTGATGGAGAAAAACTACAATCTAATGGTGTTCAAGTAGAAATTAGTAAGTAAATCCATGATCATTAATGTGGTTTTTTTTCTTGCAATCATTAATTTTCTTTGTAATTTATTTTTCAAATTAACTTAATAACATTTGGAGTTTGAAATAAACATGTTGACATGTAATAGGTGTAGACAAAAGTCCAATACTCAACAATTTCATTATGTACCACATGGGATTTATGAAAAAATGGATTGATTTGTATGACAAAAAGAGAGAAGAAGTGTTAGAAGCAAGGAGACAGTTTAAGAGATCCAACCCAAGGAACACTCCACTTCCCAGTGATCTTCTTGGGGAATGGGGAAAAGATTGCACTCTAGAATGGGTTACTGAACAAATTCAATATCAAATAGAAGATGCATGTATAGATTCAAACATAACAGAAGATGAAATCAATATGTGTAGAGGATGTGAAAGAAAGGTACAGTTGGAATTTTACAAAATATTGTTTCCTTACAGTTTTGACACTATTAACTATTTTAATATTCGTCATTATATTTGTTTTCACTGAAATAAATGGTCTTTCATGGGTGAGGAAATATCCTGCAATGTGAGAATATGGACCACATTATCATGTAGAAAGTGTAGGTGTAAAGAGACGATCCTTTCATTGTGGCATCATGGTTGATTTCAAGAAATCTAGTCGAGCAAGCTCAAAAGATAAGAATATTATTGAAGGGAATCTACAATATGTTGGAAAAATCCAAGAAATTATTGAGTTGGATTACCACTCTTTTAAATGTTGTATTTTTAAGTGTAGATGGTATGAAGCATTTGAGAGGACACGAAGACATGATACCCATAGTGGATTGTTTTCTATAGATTCCTCGAGGTTCCTACCGGAAGATAAGGAGCCTTATGTTCTACCAATTCATTGTGAGCAGGTATTTCTTTAACTCAAATAAGGAGCAATAATGATCATTAATCTATTGATTCATAGTTTTTTGCGATAATATATGTGTTTATTAATAAATAAAAGTGTTATAAGATATTTCTAATATATGTATGTCGTTCATGTGCAGGTATTTTTCTATGAAGATATTTTGGACCCGAAATGGATATTTGTCATACATTATGATCCAAGATTAAGGCATGTATTTGACAATGCATTAGTGGATATTGAGAAAAACAATGATGTCCAACAAAATGAGAGAGATGAATTAGAGAACATCGAAGAAATTAACATCCATGATGATGTTGAAGATGGTTATGTTCAGGCACAAGAAGACAACAATCCAGAGTTAGATGATTTTATGGAAGACAACAATATGGATGGTATAGAAAATGATGATCCAAATTAGACATCTGATAACAATATAGATGGTCTACAGTCAAATTTCAATGATGATGAAGATGATGTAGATCAAGAAGAGGATGATGATAATATTAAATACTTGAAAGAACATATGAACATTGACAATGATAAACTAGATGACATTGTTGCAGACATTAATGTTAATGACCAAGACTTCTAAATTTTCAAAATTATTTGTAATCTAGTTTTTAAAGTGACATTGATTCTTATGGCCCAAACTTTCATGAAATGATTTAGTATTATTTCTGACGATACAAATTACTTTTGGCAATATCCTTAAAGTGTTCAATCTTTTCTATGAATTGTTGGCAAAAAAATTTAGGATTACTTATATAAGAGTTAGCATGGTTAGTGGTCATTTATTGGCAATTCTTAAAAAATATTATTAAATATATTGTATATGTAAATCAATGTAAATCCATACAATTAGGATAATTAATGTATCCCAAGTTTATTCATTAATTTATATTTTAAAACAAATTGAAATATTTCACTAAGCCTAAACCTAATACCTTAACCTTTATACCATATAACCCCTACCCCCTTGAAACATGGACGATATTGAATTTATGTGGGGACATCATAAATCCTTGAGTCTTGAAACCCTCCCATACCATCAAGTGACATGTGCCTAGTATAACCATGTCAAATTTTGACGTATACATGCATAACTTGGAGAAATCTCAATGTTGGCCTCATTCACTGGTAACCATGTAGGGTCGATTGATGTCATTAATCCCTTCACCCGATATAATCCCTAACCCATTAAAAATTAAACCAATTTCATGTTGGACCCTATAAAATTATTTTGGGATGTCTCAACTTAATATAATCATGGTTTATTAATCATTAGGTTTCGTTGTAAAGATGGGTATGTCAGGTTTGATCTTTGTTGCCATGGATGGAGAAATTGGGTCATGATGAATATGATGATTATGGAAATGACAACCATGATGATGGAAATGATGAAGATAATGATGTCCATAAGTATTAAAAACATCCCATACCATCAAGGCATGCACCTAGTGTAAACATGTAAAATTACAACGCATACAATCACATTTTGAAGAAAATTCAACATTGGCCCCATTCACTGTTCACTATGTGAGGTCGGTGGATGACATTGGTGATGGGCATGTTGGAAGTTCCAAGACATTTAAAGAGAGTTCTGAAAAATATTTTATAGAAGGGAATGACGAATGATGGCAATGAACGTTAATGCAAACATGGACGATCTTGAAGATTATGTGGGGAAATTAGACATACTTGAGTATTGAAACCCTCTCATATCGTCAAGGCATGTGTCTAATCTAACCATGTCAAATTTCGACACATACAGGCACAGATTGAATAAATTTCAATGTTAGCCCCATTCACTACTAACTATGTGGGGTCGGTGCATGACATTTGTGATGGGTGTATTGGAAGATCCATGTCAAATTTCAAGATAGTTCTGACAACAATTCTATAGAAGGGAATGACGAATGATGACAATGAGACGTGCATGATGAACGTTGATGAAAATGTGGATGATATCAAATATTATGTGGGGACATCAATATACATCATTAAGTCTCAAAACCCTCCCATATCGTCAAGGCATGTGTCTAATCTAACCATGTCAAATTTCGACGCATACAGGCACAAATTGAAGAAATTTCAACGTTGGCTCCATTCACTACTCACTATGTGGGGTCGGTGCATGACATTTTTGATGGGTGTATTGGAATTTCCATGTCAAATTTCAAGATAGTTATGACAACGATTCTAAATAAGGGAATGATGAACATTGAAAATGAGACGTTTATGATGAATGTTGATGCAGATGTGGAATTTTGAAACCCTCCTTAAGTCTTGAAAACCCTCCCATACCATCAAGGCATGTGTCTAGTCTAACCATGTTGAAGTTTGACACATACAGGAACAGTTTGAAGAAATTTCAACGTTGGCCCCATTCACTTCTCACTGTGCGAGGTCAATGTGAGATGAAATTTTTGATGGGTGCATTGGAAGTGCCATGACATTTCAAGAGAGTTCTGAAAAAGATTCTATAGATGGAAATGATGAATGATGACAATAAGACATACATTATATTGAACGTTGATGCAAACATGGACGATCTCAAATATTATGAGGGGACATCAAACATCCTTAAGTCTTGAAACCCTCCCATATTGTCAAGGCATGTGTCTAATCTAACCATGTCGAATTTCGACGCATACGGACACAGATTGAAAAAATTTCAATGTTGGCCCCACTCACTGCTCATTGTGAGGGTTTAGTGGAAGAAATTTGTGATGGGTGTATTGTAAGTTCCATGTCAAATTTCAAGATAGTTTCGACAACGATTCCATAGAAGGGAATGACAAATAATGACAATGAGACGTGCATGATGAATGTTGATGCAAATGTGGATGATCTCAAAGATTATGTGGGGACATCAATATACATCCTTGAGTCTTGAAACCCTCCCATACCGTCAAGGCATGTGTCTAGTCTAACCATGTCAAATTTCGACGCATCTTGGCACATATTGAATAAATTTCAACGTTAGCCACATTCACTGCTCACTATGCAGGTTCAGTGCATGGCATTTGTCATGGGTGAATTGGAAGTCCCATGACATTGCAAGAGAGTTCCAATGAAGATTCTATAGATGGAAACAACGAATGATGACAATGAGACATACATTATGAATGTTGATGCAAACATGGACAGTCTCAAAGATTATGTGGGAAAATCATACATCCTTGAGTCTTGAAACCCTCCCACACTTTCAAGGAATGTTTCTAGTCTAACCATGTCAAATTTTGATGCATACAGGAACATATTGAATAAATTTCAACATTTGCCCCATTCACTGATCACTATGTGGGGTCGGTGCATGACATTTGTGGTGGATGAATTAGAATTTCAATGACATTTCAAGAGAGTTCCAACAAATATTCTACTTATGGAAACGATGAATGATGACAATGAGACATCCATTATGAAATTTGATGCAAACATGGATGATCTCAAAGATTATGTGGGTACATCAGACATCCTTGATTCTTGAAACCCTCCCATACTGTCAAGGCATGTGTCTAGTATAACCATGTCAAATTTTGTCACATACATGCATAGTTTGAAGAAATTTTAGCGGTGTCCCCATTCACTGCTCATTGTGAGAGGTTGATGCAAAATGACATCGGTGATGGGTGTATTGGAAGTGCCATGACATTTCAAGAGAGTTCTGAAAAATATTCTATAGATGGAAATAATGAATGATGACAATGAGACATCCATTATATCGAATATTGATGCAAACATGGACGATCTCAAATATTATGCGGGGACATCAAACATCCTTAAGTCTTGAAACCCTCCCATACCATCAAGGAAACTATCTAGTCTAACCATGTCAAATTTCAATGCATACAGAAACAGATTGAAAAAATTTCAAGGTTGGCCCCATTCATTGCTCACTATGCAGGTTCGATGGAAGAAATTTGTGATGGTTGTATGGGAAGTTCCATGTCAAATTTCAAGATAGTTCTGACAAGGATTCTATAGAAGGAAATGACGAATGATGACAATGAGATGTGCTTGATGAACGTTGATGTGAATGTGGACTATATCAAATATTATGTGGATACATCATACATCCTTGAGTCTTGAAACCCTCCCATACCATCAAGTCATGTGTCTAGTCTAACCATATCAAATTTCGACACATACAGGTACATATTGAAGAAATTTCAACATTGGCCCCATTCACTGCTCACTATGTGGGGTCGGTGCATGACATTTTTGGTGGGTGAATTGGAAGTTCCATGACATTTCAAGAGAGTTCCAACAAATATTATATAGATGGAAATTACAAATGATGACAATGAGACATTCATTATGAACGTTGATGAAAGCATGGACGATCTCAAATATTATGTGGGGACATCAGACATCCTTGAGTCCTAAAACCCTCCCATACCATCAATGCATGTGTCTAGTCTAACCATGTCAAATTTCGATGAATACAGACACAAACTGAAGAAATTTCAATGTTGGCCCCATTCACTACTCATTGTGAGGGGTCAGTGGAAGACAATATTTTTTATGGGTGTATTGGAAGTTCCATGGCATTTCAAGAGATCAGTTCCACAAAGATTCTACATATGGAAATGATGGATGATGAAAATGAGACGTGGATGATCTCAATGATTATGTGTAGGGTCAATGGATGTCATTAATCCCTTGACCATATATAATCCCTAATCAATTAACCATTAAAATACCTAACCCCTAAGCCCCAAATCCATTAGTCATTGACCGTTAATCCCGTAAACTATAACCCCTGATCCCTTAACCCTTAATCCCTTAAACGGTAACCCCTAATCCCTTAACCCTTAATCCCTAGACCTCAAATACCTAAATAACATAATCCCCAAAGCCCCTATCCACTTAACCCCCAAAAACTTAACAAAATTACTATTTAGGCACATTGGAAGTTAAATTGGAAGCCAATAGAAGCTAAAAAGGAAGCTAATGTGGAAGCTAAACTGGAAGCTAAACTGGGAGCTAAATTAGGCACTAATGGGGGCGCTAAACTAGGCGCTAATAGTGCCCACTTTTGTTGCTTGGCGCAAATATCTCCATAAATAGCGCCCTTTTGATAAATAGCGTCGAATTTAGAAAAAAAAGTGGATAAAAATACATTAAAACAGCTAGTGGAAGCAAAAAAGGGAGATAATCACAAGGATTTTTTGTAGTAATATTAGGAGTTTTAAAGTTGAGATATGATTGGGATGGAAATTCTGTAAAGGCATGTTTTGATAAATGGATTTCCCAAGCTCATGAGTTTGATACTGTGCTAGCTCTAATTAATTGGCATATTTGGATGGAACGCAAAAAGGCTATTTTTTAAAATGGGATCCCTTCCATCACTTCAGTGGTTTATAAGACACTTGGGATTTATAATAGATTTTCAGGCTCCTAGAATTTGCATACTAATCACACCTTTCAAACTCCTATCCTGGTGGGGTCAACAGTGGGCTGGTTTGATGGAGTTGCTTCTTCAAATGGACTCCAAAGTGGAGCAGGGGGGATGTTAAAGATCAATGATAATACAATTTACAAATGGGAATTCAACAGTGGACCTGGTACCAACACAAGGGAAGAGTTACTTGGAGTCTAGGTAATTATTTTGTTGGCTACTAGACTACATATTGCTAACCTGTAGTAATCAAAGATTCTAAAATCATTATAGACTGGTGCAATGGAAAAGGAAGACTACAAGTTATTTCATTAGACTGTTGGAAGTATAAAATTGGAGAGCTAAGCACTCTTTTTAGAGATATCAATTTCTCCCATGCCTATCGAGAATTAAACGAGGAAAATAGGCTATGAAAGAAAGTGCTCAAGGAACAAGTAGGAAAAATCTACTATACCCAGTGGGAAGAAGGAAATGAAGGACCCACTAGGTGTTTAAATATATTTTAGTATATTTTCGAAGATGGAGTAGATCTATTTTGAGACAGTGCCATTAACTCATTCTGGTAGATGTATATACTCCTTATTATATGGGGAGGGACTTTTGGGTATTTAGTATTTTGTAAAATATGAGATATTATCTTGTGTGCATTCTCATCTCAATTTGAGGGACTGTTAGAACATAAATGTTTTGAACTTTTTGGACAAGTTCTAGTATATGTAAACAATTATATATATATAATATAATGAGAAATTTTCAGTTGAAAAAAAAGTTGCTTCTATCATTTCATTAATTTTATATTCTATGCATTCCATGTATAGTGGGGCTACTAAAAATTTTAATTTTAATTAGAACATATAAAAAGATTATCGTAATTTTTATTGGAAGGAGTTATAATTATCTCGTTTGTGCGCTCAAAGTTTTATTGGAATTCGTCATAATTATCACATTTGTGGGCTGAAATTTTGCTTCATAAATTGTTAGATGGCTACTATAAAAACTTATTATATTTTTAGCTTTTAATATATTTTTAGCTTTCAATATATTTTAGCTTATTATATTATATTTTCAATTTTTATTTTATTATATTTTTAACATTTTATGATATTGTTATTTTTTATTTTTATAATAAGGTAGGGAAAATTGTAAAAAGGGAAATTCTCTATCCACATTAGCTAAATTGTAGAACATAAATTGTTAAGGATTTATTCTTAAAGATTATATATATAATATTTTTGGTTTTTATTATATTTTATTTTATTTTTAATACAGCCCCCCTACTCCCCATAGAGTTGTGCGAGCACCCGGTCTTGGATTCCCGATTCTCGAGTCTAAAGACTCTCTGAAACCCCAATGGTCTCGATCTGTGACTAAACAAAGGCCCCCTTGGCTTCTCGGTGTATGTCTGACAACAACCCATGACCTTCCCTTTCTCCCTGCTGCGAAAACTCATAGTGTCGGGCATTAGCTCCTTTTCTTTGATAAGCCCCCCTCTTGATGTGACCTTGGAGGTGGCCACGCGATTGCAAGCATGGCCACCAGCGGTTTGGAGTCAAACTGCCTTTGGACCCTCAATGCTCCTACAAACTCCACGTGTCCTCTTGACGAAACCATGGTTTGAACTGCGGCCCGCCCTTGATATCTTAAACTCCTCGCAACTCCTATCCCTGCAATGCTATAGGATCGTCGATCTCACAATATTGACGATAACGTCTAAATCGACAATTCAGACCTACGCCCTTCAAATCTACGGACCAGATATTCTCCCTCTGAATCAACGATCGAGATCTCTTTGTAATTCTGAACTTCGGGAATTCGAAATCTCAAACCCATCTTCCTTTTGTACATCATTCCTCCGGAGCTTGCAATTTGGAGACACTTGTCCAACTCGATCAATGGTCCTTCCTTCTCTTCAGGTGTTTGATCGTTCAACTCGAATCAACGGTCCAACGACCCTCTCCTCAATCGACGGTTGAGACCTCCTCCGAGTCTTCAAACTTATGGAGTCTCAAATCTCAAATCCACCTTCTCCCAAATGCTCTTCTCCAAAGGCTATGATCTCCTAACATGTGTCCTCCTAATCTAATGATCGAGGATTATTTCAGGACTTTACCTGGAATACATGGATCTACACCACGTCTCCCTTAGATCCGGTGGCTATAAACCACTTCAGGACTTTACCCGGAGTTCACGGATTCGTGCCACGTCTCCCTTAGATCTCACGGTCCAGATCTGACTTCGAGTGTTCGGGTCTTCTCACTACGGCAATTTTAGTTCTCAAAGTGAAAACCCACTTCAGCTTTTCTCCCGGAGCTCGAGATCTCTTGACAAGTGTCTCCTCACAGATCAACAGCTCACGGCTCTTCGGATCTCCGTGCTTTGGGTGTTTCAAAGTTCAAACTTGCTTCCTTATGAACTCATGATATATGGCGGCTCACACTCGCTTGATCGATCCAACGTCTGAGGTTCACTTCAGACGATATGACGTCTCAGGTTTGTTTCAAATGATCGAACGACTGAGATTCCACTTCGGCATTATGGAGCTTCGGACTTCGGGAATCTCAATTTTCAAATAGTTCCTCCTCTTGAACTCACAGCAACCAATGGCTATGATTCATCCTGGCGATTTGACACTTGCAGTTTATCCCGAACAGTCTAGTGGCTTAGATCTGTTCCTGTGATCGGACAGCTGAGGTTCTATTTCAGGTTTCCGGCTCTTTGGGTTTCGAAAACCTTAAGTTTCAACCCCGATAGACTCTCTCTCTCTATACACGAAACGTTAAGGCTCGTGCACTTCCTTCTGATCCAACGACTGTTGGTCTCTTTTCACTGTGATCTAACGATCACGGTCGCTCTCCCTCATGAGCTTCTAATAGCTTCTCACCTGGAATATTTATCCGCTTTCAAAGATTTCAAACCTTTGTTTTCCCTACGAATCTGACTATGGGATATCGTCAACACTCATGAAAAGTGTTATCTCTTTTGAGCTTCTACCCTTGAAAGGATTTTGGTCTCCCACGCACACCTTGCGTTCTCGGGATTTTGAATAACTCAATCCGAAGGATTTTCTTGAAAATAAAATTCTTCTCCCCCACCTGGCGTTCCTCTACGCTGGTTCTTCGAAGCTTGTTGGATTCTTGACGTTGTGCACACCTTGCACCTGGTCTCATTTTCCCTAGTTCTCTATGAACTTCTCTGAGTCAATCCAAGACTCAGTAGATGCACTCCTTGTGTTCGAGATGCACACCTTGCATACAAGTATCATAAGAGAAACAATTGAAACTCATCCAATTTAGTCACGAACTCATACAATCAATCTCTCGGAAATCACATGTGAACGAAATAAACTAAAGAACACACACAGAATGTAACATTCATTCATCCATGCATCAAATAACACAGTCCAAGGATTTGGGACAATTATGTATGTTCTATTCCTTCATGAAAACAAAATTTACATAGTATATCTTCTACTCTACTGTGTTCTACTGATCTCTATCTTCTTCTCCCTATTTTGTTTATCTATTACAATACAGTAATGAAAAACTATCTAAGGACTGGCTCCACGAGCTCTCTCATCCTGTCTAAAATTTATCCTATCAATTCAAATTTGTTACCTACTTTTTCCTATTACAATAACTACCAGTTATTGCCAGATAGAGTCAACACTCCATATCTGCAATCTCTTACATTCCTTCATGACTTTACAAACAAGTTACATTTTTAAATTGTTGTTTACAAAATATCTCAACAACCAATTAAATTCTGAATTTAATGTTTGATTTGAAATTCTATCATTGTTGAGATGTCATTCGTTTGCCTCCACGCATGCATTGTTGACTTGGAAGGTGATGCTCCTGCATCATACTCCTCTACTTAAAAAAATTCATGGACTCCTGTCCATGAGCTTCTGCATTATTTTTCAATGCTTCAAAATATCATGTTCTGTGACCCAAGTTTCATCTTCCATTGGATGATCTTTCCACTTCACTAAGTATTCAAGATATGTCTTCCTCCTGGTTTTCTTTCCATCCCTCTATTCAATGATTTTATCCACTTGATTTTTTTCTGATGTGGGCAATTTCTCTTCCCACTGAATTTCTTTCTGATCATCTGATTCTCCTACCTTATCTCTCCTGTAAGGATACAGGTCTACAACATTGAATATCGGCGATATCCCAACATTGTCTAGCAACTTAATTTCATAAACATTGGCTGCGAATTTTTTGAGAATTCGGCATGGTCCTATATTCTTCATATTCAACTTGTTATATGTTCCCCTTGGAAACCTCTCTTTTCTCAAATGAGCTAAAACTTCATATCCAACTTCGAATTGAACTTCTCTCCTCTTTTGATCAACTATGCTCTTTGTATTTTTGGTTGTTGTTCTGTAGCTGTTCTCTTACTCTGTCATGGAGTTTTTGCATTTCTGTTGCAAAATCCTCTACTCCAGCACTTTTGAACTCATATTGATTCATATCTCTCAAGTCTGTAATCCCTCTTGGTTGTATACCATACACAATTTTAAATGGACTTTTTCCTATGCTCTTGTTCACTGAATTGTTGAATGCAAATTATGCTTGTGCTAGAATCTGATCCCATTGTCGACCTTGCTCAGTGACTAAACTTCTTAACAATTTTTCGAGACTCATGTTTACTACTTCAGTTTGTCCATCTATATAACAGTGATATGCTGAACTAAAGTACAAGTTCATCCCCAGCCTCTTCCATAGAGTCCTCCAAAAGAGTCTTACAAATTTGGTGTCCCTGTCTGAGACTATGCTCCTCAACAATCCATGTAGTCTTACTACTTCTCTGAAAAATAAATTGGCTATGCGTGTAGCATCATTTTTCTTCTGGCATGGTATGAAATGTGCCATTTTTGAAAACCTATCCACCACAACAAATATGGAATCACTCCCTTTTTGGGTTCTAGGAAATCCCAAAACAAAATCCATACTGATTGCATCCCACGGCCTCTCTAGAATTGGTAATGGTTGATACAAATCAGTGTTTTGTTGTCTTCCTTTTTCATACTAACAAATTATGCATTTGTTCACAAACCTTTTCACTTATTCTCTCATGCTCGGCCAATACTATGAATTACTCAGCTGTGCAAATGTCTTATTGTGACCAAAATGTCTAGCTAAACCTTCGTTGTGTTTCTCTTTCAGCAAATTATCTCTCATTGATCATTTCAGAATAAATAATTGTCTTCCTTTGAACAGTAATTCATCCTGGATCAAATATTCAGTCCATCGGGTTCTGTCTCCCAAAAAAGGATTCTTGCATGCCTCATAAGCCTCCTTAAAATATGCATCTTCTTTATACATCTCTTTGAGGTGTTGAAACCCTAATGTCTCCACTTGGAATTCTTGTACAATCAAACTTATCCTGCTCAAAGCATCTACGACTTTGTTAGCAGTTCCAACAATGTGCTTAGTAAAAAAAGTAAAAATTTGCATAAATTCCACCCATTTTGCATGTTTCTGATTCAACTTTTCATGCCTAGTAATAAATTGTAAAGCTTGATTATCACTGTACAAGACAAATTCTTTGGGAATTAGATAGTGTCTCCACTTCTTCAAAGCTTGAATCACTGCATAAAATTCTTTGTCATATGTGGAATAATTATTCTTGGTGTCATTCAGTTTCTCACTGAAATAAGCAACTAGCCTATTATCCTGACTCAAGACTGCTCCAATATCTAATCAACTTGCATCACATCTCACTTGAAATGTTTTTCCAAAATCTGGTAAGACCAAAATTGGATGCTCTGTGATTTTCTCCTTCAACACTTTGAAACTTTTTTCAGCTTCCTCTGTCCAACTGAAGGACTTGTGTTTCTTCTTCTTAGTGACCAGCATGGGTGCACATATACCACTGAAATTTCTGATAAACTTTCTATAAAATCTTGCTAACCCATGAAAAATTCTTACTTCAAATATGTTGCTTGGCAATGGCCATTCTTTGATTTCTCTTACCTTTTCTGGATCCATCTTCAATTCATTTGAAGATATCACGAAACCCAAATATATGAGTTCCTTCTTCATAAAAGAACTTTTCTTCAGATTTATCAGCAACTTCTCTTGTTGCAACTTTTCCATCGCTGATGTCAAATGTCTTAAGTGTTCTCCCTTTGTCTTACTGAATATTAGTATGTCATCCAGATATACTATGACAAATTTCCCAATCAAGTCTTTCAAAACTTCATTCATCAATCTCATAAATGTGCTTGGTGCATTTGTCAACCCAAATGGCATGACCAGCCATTCAAACAATCCTTCATTTTTCTTGAATGTTGTTTTCCATTCATCTCCTTCTCTCATCCTTATTTGATGATATCCACTTTTCAAGTCTATCTTGGACAAATAGCTCGCTCCACTCAAAAAGTACATCAAATCATCCATCCTTGGTAAAGGAAATATGTACCTAATGGTTATATTGTTGATGGCTCGGGAATCTGTACACATCCTCCATACTCCATATTTCTTTGGACTTAACACAGTTGTTACTGGGCATGGGCTTAGGATTTCCCTGAATAAACCTTTATCCAACAAATCCTGGACTTGATTTTTGACCTCCTCATTCTCTCTATGTGTCAACCTATAAGCTACTTTGTTTGGTAAACTAGCTCCTGGAATAAGGTCAATATGATGCCTTATACTCCTGATGGGTGGAAATGAGTGTGGTAACTCATCCACTACTATATCAGCAAAGTTTTCTAACAGTTCCTGGATTTCTATAGGAAAATATTTCACATAAGTATTTGTAAGGATAACTCTAGGATTCCTCACTACAGCAAACTGCATTTCTTTTTCCTTTTTGACTTCTTTCAAGAGTTCCTTCCCACTCATGAGAAGTATGCTTGAACTAGCTTCCCTCTTTTTCTCTTTGTCTTCTATGGGTAACAACATATGTGTCCTACCATTTTTTCTAGGGTATAGGTATTCTTCCTTCCATCATGAATAACCTTTCAGTCATATTGCCACGGCCTCCCCAATAAAATATGACAGACATCCATAGGAATCACATCACATAATATTTCATCCCTATAACCTCCTATTTTAAATTCAACTTGGAATTGTTGACTTACCATGACTTCATGTCCTTTCTGCAACCACGATACCTTGTATGGGTTTGGATGTGAATTTGTCTTTCGCTCCAACTTCTTCACCATCTTTGTGGATACTAGATTGTCAGTGCTCCCAGTGTCTATGATCACCTTGCAAAATTTGTCTTTCGACTTGCAAGCAGTTATGAACAGACTTGTTCATTGAACTGGTTCCTCTGCATCCTCCTTTGGTTTAAGAAGAATTTTCCTCATCATGAGGTTCCTTCCTCCTTCTGTTGCTTATGCTTCCACATGCTTATGTGCTTCAGCAATGTGTGCTTCACCTCCTTCTCTTTTTCTGTTGGTACATTCCCAAGATTTGTGTCCTTCTTTTCCACAGGTATAAGATTTAACTATGTCTCCTATGGCTCTTTCTCATCCTCTTCCTATGGAAAACAAACCTCTTCCACCATTTTTTCCTTCTTTATAACTTCCACCTTTATCATGGTGACTATGTTGTTTGTTAGCTTCATGCTTCAACTTCTGGAACTTCTCTCTGGCAGTTCCCTTACGTCTACTTCGTTGGCTTTGCTTCCTGGCCAATTTTTCTTCAGCTTTCAAGGTTGCTTGATAAGCATCTTCGAATGTACTAATCGACATCATGTTGATCTCTTCTTGGATTTCATATCTCAGGCCATTGATATATCTGACTTTCTTTTCATCTTCATTTTCCTTCTGTCCAGCCCTGATGTTCAGTCTGTAAAATTCTTCAATGTACTCCTTCACTGATAAACCCTTTTGTCTCAGGTTTTGAAATCTTCTGTAAAGATTAATTTGGTAATCCTTCGAGATAAACTTGGCTTTCATCTTAGCTACCATCCTATCCCGGTTTTTTATTTTATGCTTACCATTTATCCGGCGTTCGGCTTGCAGTTCATCCCACCATAATGATGCATGACCTTTAAGTCTTGTCATTGCATGCTTCACCATCTTGTCTTCTTCGATATCATCGTAATCGAAGTATTTGTCCATAGCACATACCCAGTCTAACAATTATTCAACTTCTAAATTGTCTTCATACATCGGTACCTCTATTCTTTCTCTGGCTCCTATTTTTGAAACTTTTATCAAGCGATCTTGTGCAGCATCTTCGGATACATTTTCTTCGACCTCTTCTTCTTCACTCTCAGATTCACTGATATCTCCAGCGTCTGGTGCTCTTCTTTGTGTTGTTTCCATGGCGTCTAATATCATTCGGAGATGCCTCATTTCTTCTTCCATTTCTGCATTCGCTCTATGACTTATGGATGGCATGATTTCACTACGTCACCTACAAACAAAAATTAAATTTTTGATACCACAAATTATATCAACTTACCTCCTTTTTTTTTCTTTGTCTGTCATCTACAAACAAACTTAAAATCAGCTCTGATACCACCTGATGCAGCCCCCCTACTCCCCATATGTCTGCGCGACCTCCCGGTCTTGGATCCCCGATTCTCAAGTCTAAAGACTCTCTGAAAACCCAATAGTCTCGATCTGTGACTAAACATAGGCCCCCTCAACTTCTCGGTGCAGGTATGACAACAACCCATGACCTTCCCTTTCGCCCTATTACGAAAACTCAGAGTGTCAGGTGTTAGATCCTTTTTTTTTATAAGCCCTCCTCTTGATGTGACCTTGGCGGTGGCCATGCGATTGCGAGCATGACCACCAGCGATTTGGATTCAAACTACTTTTGGACCCGCAATGATCCTACAACCTCCACGTGTCCTCTTGATGAAACCATGGTTTGAATTGCAGCCCGCCCTCGATATCTTAAACTCCTCACAACTCTTGTCCCTACAATTCTACAGGATCGTCGATCTCACGATATTGACGATAATGTCTAAATCGATGATTCATACATGTGCCCTTAAAATCTATGGACCAAATCTACTCCCTCTGAATCAATAATCGAGGTCTCTTTGTAATTATGGACTTCCAGAATTTGAAATCTCAAACCTAGATTCCTTTTGTATGTCAATCCTCTGAAGCTGGCGATCTGTGAACACCTGTCCAACTCGATCAACGGTCCTACCTTCTCTTAATGTGTTTGACCATTCAACTCGAATCAACAGTCCAGCAACCCTCTCCTGGATCGACAGTTGAGAACTCCTCCAGGTCTTTGGACTTCTGGAGTCTCAAATCTCAAACCCACATTCTCCCAAACGCTTTTATCCGAAGGTTGTGATCTTCTGACGCATGTCCTACTGATCTAACGATCAAGGATTATTTCGGGACTTTACCCGGAATACATGGATCTACACCACATCTCCCATAGATCCGGCAGCTACAAACCACTTCGGGACTTTACCCGGAGTTCACGGATTCACGCCATGTCTCCCTTAGATCTCATGATCTAAATCTTACTTCGAGTCTTCGAGTCTTCTCACTCCGGCAATTTTAGTTCTCAAACTGAAAACCCACTTCATCTTTTCTCTTGGAGCTTGAGATCTATTGACAAGTGTCTCCTCACAGATAAATGGCTCATGGCTCTTTGTCTCTCCGCACTTTGGGAGTTTCAAAGTTCAAACTTGCTTCCTTATGAACTCGTGATATCTGAAATATCACACTCGCTTGATCGATCCAACGTCTGAGGTTCACTTCATACGATCTGACGTCTCAGGTCTGTTTCGGATGATCAAATGGATGAGATTCCACTTCGGCGTTTCGAACCTTCAGACTTCGGGAATCTCAAGTTTCAAATCGTTCCTCCTCTTGAACTCACAGCAACCAACGACTATGATTCATCTTGGTGATCCAACGCTTGGATTTTATCCCGAATAGTCTGGTGGCTCATATCTGTTCCTGTGATCGGACGGTTGAGGTTTTATTTTGGGTTTTTGGCTCTTCGGGCTTCAGAAACCTCAAGTTTCAACCCCCAATAGAATCTATCTCTCTCTGTACACGAAATTCTAAGGCTCGTGCACTTCCTTCTGATCAGACGATTATTGGTCTCTTTTCACTGTGATCCAATGATCACAGTCGCTCTCCCTCTTGAGCTTATGATATCTTCCCACGTGGAAGATTTATCCTCTTTCAAAGATTTTGAACCTTTATTCTCCCTACGAATCTGACTCTGGGATCTCGGCATCACTCATGAAAAGTGTTATCTCTTCTGATCTTCTACCCTTGAAAGGATTTTGGTCTCCCACGCACACCTTGCATTCTCGGGATTTTGAATAACTCAGTTCGAAGGATTTTCTTGAAAAGAAAATTCTTCTCGCCCACCTGGCGTTCCTCTACGCTGGTTCTTCGAAGCTTGTTGGCTTCTTGACGTTGTGCACACCTTGCACCTGGTCTAATTTTCCTTGGTTCTCTCTAAACTTCTTTGAGACAATTCGAGACTCATTTGATGCACTCCTTGCATTTGAGATGCACACCTTGCATACAAGTATCAGAAGAGAAACAATTGAAACTCATCCAGTTTCGTCACAAACTCATACAATCAATCTCTCGGCAATCAAACATGAATGAAATAAACTAAAGAACACACACATTATGTAACATTCATTCATCCATACATCAAATGGACACAGTCCAAGGATTTGGGACAATTCTGTATGTTCTATTCCTTCATGAAAACAAAAGTTACATAGTATTTCTTCTACTCTGCTATGTTCTACTATTCTCTATCATCTTCTCCCTATTCTATCTATCTATTACAATACAGCAATGAAAAACTATCTAAGGACTGGCTCCACGAGCTCTCTCATCCTGTCTAAAATCTATCCTATCAATTCAAAGTTGTTACCTACTTTGTCCTATTACAATAACTACTAGTTATTGCTAGACAGAGTCAACACTCCATATATGCAATCTCTTACATTCCTTCACGGCTTTACAAACAAGTTACATTTTTAAATTATTGTTTACAAAATATCTCAACAACCGATTAAATTTTGAATTTAATGTTTGATTTGAAATTCTGTCATTGTTGAGATGTCATTCGTTTGCCTCCACGTGTGCGTTGTTGACTTGGAAGGTGATGCGCCTGCATCAATTTTTATCTTATTATGTTTTTATTTTATGATGGAGCTCTACGGCCTGCACCTGCGGTCATATGAGTTTCATGACATGGCCTCAGGCCAAGGCCTAGCTAGCTCGTCCCCCACTTTTTCTGGCGATCATAGGGCTCCACTTTCAAGTGAAATTAGTTAGAAATGGTGGATGAATCTGTGGGTTTTAGCAGCAGCTCAAAAGATTAGATCTCGGAGCTAAGAGTTGAACTAATGGACACATACGAATATGAATTCCATTGCTCGTCATATCCGGGTGAGTTGTTACCCTCGATGGGGACAGTTGGTAGCCCCATATACCCCAATATGGTTTTTATGTTCCCAACCAGATCTGATTGGGACATTGTGTTTTATGTGTTTTTTGGTTGTGGCATTTTGTCAAACACTTTGTTGATTTTAGTCTCTTTGGTTGTGCTGGGGTTTATAATGATGGTTCTTTGTGTGTTTGCAGCAAGTAAATGATAGCAATGTAACAATGGAATGTACTCAACAAGATGAAAGAAAAATAGCACAAGAAATAGCCACAAATACCTCATATCTGATTTATTAATAATATATATCTGACCTCATACAAAATGGAGCAGATTTGGAATACTAATAAGAGAATGAAGTGTATGGCTGACAATACCTCCAAGATACAAGGTAGAGATGAATATCCAGGCTTCTAACCTCCTCCTCAAGCTTTGCACCCAAAATATAGAAGATCCAACTCGTATCCAACTGAAATGTGATGACCTCCCTAGCACAATGTGCCCCTCACTAGTTGTAGCAAACCCATAAATCGGCCTCCAAGGATATGGAATCTAATCCATTGAATAAAAGTGCCAAAATGTAGATCATGGGTTAGAGAAACCCTCCAATGAACCTCTAATCAATTGGGAGTGATATCCCTCTCCAACTCACAATATCCACTATGCACCATGTGCCCCCCCCAAAGATAATCACGCCCTCATGAGTGATAGGATGTGTGCCTTGATGAATCCACTCACACAATGTTGTAAATTGGCACTAGGGTGATGCCTAACAATCCTAGAATGAGATCCCCTGAAGATCTAGTCTCCTTTCATCAAATCGAACCACTCTCTCAAGATGGGTGCACCCTAGCTCTGCAAAAATGCTCCAACAATACACCCTACTTCCTCAAGAGCTCTTGTAACTGAATAGAACTGATGGAGAATGGTGAGGAAGGGATATTTACCTCCATGACCAATATTGGACCAGGTTGGGTGGGATCTTTCACCACTGAACTGGTCTCTAGGGTTTGTGCAGTCAAAACCCTTAAAACCCCGAAGTGCATGGGCTCTCTGGAAAGAAGCCGGACATCGAAATGATAATCAACATAATGAGATAATAGAGACCCCTATCTCTCTTTTATCCTCCCTATTCACCTTTTCTCTCTAAGTGATTTTTTACTTTATTTTATTATTCCTTAATTAAATCACTTTTATTAATTAATTAATCCTTTTATCTCTAAAAAGTGATTTATCCATCCTTATGGCTTCTCTGGCCACTGAAAGCCACTTCTCATAATCTTATCTTGTAGTTATATTCCTCCTGATTCCGATGAGCTATTACACTAAAAGGTTCCTCCAAGTATTATGCCCAATATGACCTTCTTAGTGAATTTAATTAAAATACAACCCATAATAACTCAAAATTATGAAAATCATCGGAATGCAACAAAACCAAAGCCAAGTTGTGCGGAATGGATCCTGATGATGAAATATGATGAACGATGCAATTCGGGCCCAATAAATCCCCTCAATATATCCTATACTCGTTATCACACCCATGTGGGTACTCTGGTCAACATAACACTCTGTAATATAATGATATCCAAAAGTGGGGACATTATAGTCCTCCCTGCTAGAATATTGTTTGTCCTCAAGAAATAACTGAATCCCTCTACCTATGGTACCGGGGTCCCATATCCACCTCTGTGATCCAAAGAAGAATCTTGTTTGCTTGTCCTCAAGCAATAACTAAATCCCTCTACATATGGTATCGGGGTCCCATATTTACATGTGTGATACAAAGCAGAATCCCCTCAAGATGTGGCCCCTCCAAGAGATCACCATGCATGACATCCAAACGGTCTTAATGAGTAGTATGATCATGTGCAATAGGTCCTCGATCAACTCCTCAAGTGACCACCCCACTTGGATATCAACACCATTGAACACTGAACTACCAAGCACTCCAATCCCTGGATCCCATATCAAGATGTGAACTGCAATGCCCTATGGAGTGTGGTCCTGTGACATATTGACACCATGAATCTCCTACAAATAGCACCCAGCCTCAACCCCACAAGGGTCTAACCTCCAAGACCATACCAAACCCAACAAGACCTCCACCAACTAAACATGTTGTTGCCATAGTGAGGTACTACAAAACCTCAATGATTCACCAATAAGTGACATGCTTCCCTCAATATTGAAGCTCGATGGAAAATCAAAGTGACTTTCCCCTATAAAGATCCACTTTCCTCTATCAGTCAATGAAATTCCCAGCCCTGCAATCCCAGGGTCCCATGCTAGTTTCTTCTAGGGATCATCATGTTGACACTACACCACTTTGATCATAACTATCTTCTCAAAGTATACATACTGGATCCCCCACTCCTGGACCCTCATGCTAAACATGTGATGATTGGGCCTGCTATCAAAAAATTGAACCAGTAAAGGTGTCCATGTGGAACCAAAATCTTCCCATCCATCGACCCACTCAATCATGAGTATCAATAGGGAGGATATGTCTCGCCTCATAGAACATATCCCACCAAGATCTCTCCAAGTAATCCAAGAGTGAAGTATGTTTCTCGCTGGCACAACCCGGACCCTCATAAGATGAAGCAAACTTCTGGCCAAATGGACTCTCAGATCCCATGGAAAATTTGGAAGTTCATCACTTCTGATCCCCACTAATTGTTGATGAGCCATGCTGATAACTATTGGAATCCCTCCATCCTCATCCCAATGAGAACCTGCATTTGTATCAACCTATGAAATATCCTCTCTCCCATGGCCTAAGATACTCTCTATCTCTCCCAAGGCCTTAATTGTTTATCTCTGATAATCCACCCCTATGTTTTTGTGTGCAATAAAGACACTCTTGTCAGGTGGTATTGGCCTACCAACTCTCCATGTCCCCTGCCACTATCTATCTCCCCCTGTGTTTTTTTCGATGATGAAGGTATCAGGAAAGGATAAAAAAACATATTTGGAACCGACTGTAGGACTGGAAATTTTCATATTCTTTGGTCAATCCCAATGACTTGACCAAAATCTCATCCACTGGTACCCATGGTGAATAATTGTCTGTACTCATCACTAAACTCCAACCATTGGGTACAACTGGAGGTAACTCCAAAAAATGTTGGTCAATCATGCTCCAACCATCATCACTCATGCAATTGTTTCTACTACGAAGGTGATCTCCCAAATCTATATACTGCTGCAAGGGAGAGGAATCTCCATGCTCCACTAAGTATGTATCCTCCCTGCAATCCAATGTGTCCACCTATGTATGTCTCTGTGAATTACCACTCATCATTGTATGCCCTTGCATACTCATGTAATCTCTTGTACACACCTGCAACATCATGGATCATGGGTAGATTACTTGGTCAACGTCTACATGAAGGTCAACCAATCTTGAAACACAAATGGAAGTGTCTTCATAACTTCCCCTGGCTCTAGAATCCCCATGTGTATGTGTGTGCCCAACTATCCCAAAACCCCTTGTGAAGGGAGGTCCCTATTGTTGAGGAAAAGATATTAAATGATCTTACTCAAGCATTTTCAGATATTGCTTGGCTAAGGCAAGATAGACGGGAATATCACCCTATGTTTATAGCCTCAAAAATTGTTTCCCAATCCACAAGTATTAGTTCCAAGGGCTTAGGCTGATTTTTTAAAATAAAATATTGTTGTAAAATTCAACATTTTTATATAATTTTCTGAATATAACAAATGCAAAAGTAAATGTGGAGACAAAAGAAAAAATACCGAGTCACATATTAACACAGATGAGACAGAATAACAATCGCTTATTTCATTCCCAGAAATCAAAAGAATCGTTCTCTTTACAAAACTCCCTGAGGGAGTTTGGACCAAAGTCAAACTTAGATATCCCCGATGAAAACCATACAAAAGGACTCTGACAGGAAGTAAAAAACTGAACTTTAAAAGTTGTATCAACTTGCCACAGATTGTCGCCCACTCGACTCTACACAATAGCCTTTATCAGTCATGAAATTTAATTCATAAACAGACAAGTCTACACAGACTATCAAAGATAGATCAACGCCTCTAAAAACAAGTGTATGACTGATGTAATTCAACTTTGAATCTTGTTGTCCACAATAAGATCATGTTGACATAAAAGAGAATTAGGAATTAATGAATTGAAAATGAATGAAAACTGAACTATCTCAATAAAACCTTTTATTCTCCTCTTGTTCTTCCTTCTCATTTTGCTTTTATGCATCCCAAATTAGTTCAAGTAGTTCAACTACCTCTTTTAGTTAAGTTAACTAAAACTCAACTAACTTTTAGTTTAGGGAAGAACTATTTTAATAATAATAAGGGTATTTTAATAAATAATAACTAATAGGTGGGACCTCTTGTGACTCCCTTTACTTTCTTAACAAAAATAAACATAACTAGTCAATCAATCAAACACATCCCTCCTTGTGGCTCCCATAATCATTCTCATAATTTGAAAATTAAATATCAATGATATTTTAAATCATATCCAAACATATGATATCCAGAATATCCAAAAATAGTATGTTGTCCAAAAACTTCAGCAGACCACTGTTAATAATAAAAAATACTCAAAAATTGTATTTTCCACTTTGAGAGGATATTTTCCCTTTGTTGTTTCTATCCCCTTTTGACTTCTCTGAATTAGCCTTAGGCTATGTAGATCCTTGAGGCTTGATCTCACTGATGACATGAGAACGGTCATCTTTCAAGTGCATGCGAGATGAAACAAATTTGGCTGAATCACTTGAGGGAGAGGAGGGGGCAGCAACAGTTTTTCCTTTGTCATGCATGTGGTGGGATTTGGTTTTGAGTCTTTTGCTTGCATGGGAGGACTGTACAGGTGAGTGTGTAGGGGAAATCTAGACATTTATGTTAATAGGTGGAGGAGTAGCAGGTAGAGACAAATTTGGCCAGCCATGATGTTGGGAGACTATTGGGTGAACAATATCCTACCATTTGTCATTCTCGTAAACTTTAGGTTGCAATGAATTATGAGGGGGCACAGGGATACCAGGGACATGTTGGGGTTGGAAGGGAGGCCTCTCTGGTCTAGGTTGGACTACCCCTTGTCCAATCCAATTGAAAAATATAGCTTGGAAGAGTTGGTTTAACTCTTGAGAATCTGCATCAAAATGTATTGAGAATCTTGGCCTTCTAGTCCCTCTGCTACAACTCCCTTTGCCCCTATTATTTCGGCCATGAATTCCTCTGTTGAAGAATTTCATCCTGTATGAAACATTTATTAGCAACTAGCTTCTTAAACAAACCATACATGACATCTCTTAATATGAAACAAATTTTGGCTCAGCAATCACATCATACCCATGCAATCCAATCTATAAAATTCATTCAATAATCGTCAATGAGAAGGGGGTGAATTAGGGTTCTAGGATATCTGAGGGGAGTGTATTGAGAGAAAAAGTGAGAAAATGAAAGGGAGTAAGAACACGATTATTGCTCAACAATTCATTGAACAATCGACTGTGAAACCATAACCAAATCATATCATATGTGATCCATCTCTGTGTTATTTCTTAATCACTGTAATACAAAGTTTTAATTTAATTTTAAGAAAAGGGCATGCAAAATGAATCTGGGAATGTGAGGGGATTTTTGAAAGAAAAAGTGAGAAAATGACAGGGAATTTGATGGATACTGTTCATAAAATAAATTAACTAAATCAACAATCATAACTCTATTCAAAATCAATCCAAAAAGCACCAGCATTCACTGTTCCTCAATTGTATACAAAACTACTTGTTGTTTCAATAATTAAATTTCCCAGAATTCCTTAATTTATAACAGTCTATGAAATTATAACTTATAAAATGTTTTTCCATTCAACAATATTGTTTATTAAAACGTTGATCCCTTCTTCTTTAAAATAACCAAACATGCACAACAATATGCTCAACATCTATCCTTGATGATCAATAATGCACCACGATAAACAATCCATGTTGATTGTTTTCCAATCAACAATCGGGCCCAATTTAAATGTACACAAGTGTATTTTCAAAAAAAATGTGGACAGACTTGAAAGCGTGCTCGATCATACACAGGAATTCAATCATATTAATCAACAGAATATTCAATTGATAATTACAGTCAACCCAAACATAAACCCTGAGCTTGATCTCATATATAAATTCTTTTTAAAACAATTGGTAGTCTGCAAGATGATAACTATCTCATATATGAATTGAACATAACTAAACTGACATGCAGACATATTTTTAACTTTCCAAAACCCTGATCGGGCTCAGTAAAATTCACACAGGTGTCTTCTTATGCAATCATGACCACACTAGATTAAACACAGTAAGCAAAACCATAACGAATAGGAAGAAAGTCCTCGACTGTATGCAACCGCTCGTTTTCATTCTTATTTGTTCAAACAATTTTATCATAGAAGGACCAGACAAAGACTCGATAAGAGAGCACGTGTCTTTCAATACTTTCATAACCATTTAACTGATAACTAATACTTGACGACCCCAGAAGGTGCTTGAGGAAAGAAAATACAAGTTAGAGTCTAAATCGGACTCTGTCAAAAACAAATGTGGGGAGGAAACAAGAGATTGTTTATATTTTTAAATGAAACACGGAGAGTTGACGGTCTCCTGAGACTTATATCAACCACAGGCCAAAATACATTTTGAAAAGACACAGTAGTGAGCCATACAGTCCTTACTTATTACTCCAAGTCTCAGCAACGGAACCAATAATTAACACCTGATGAGACCAGAGACAGTAAGAGTAAAATAACCCAGTGCACATAGGTGCCTCTAATACTTGCAGAGAAGGGACGAGGGTTAACTTAACAGTGGCGGTTATTCAAACAACATAGAGATATAATGTCTCTTTCCAATCCCTGAAGAGTCGAACGACTTTCGAAAACAATTGACAGTGAGCCCACATACATAATTACAATGGGAATGATAGGGGTGGTGTGGAGAACCCTTCACATCTGATATCCATTAAACACATAGGCCTGCATTAATATTCAGGCAAACAAGATTGGAATTTTTGCAAGCTTTCAGCGAAAAGACAGTCAGGAACGAGTTATTAACAGTAGTTCGGGGTTAGATAAAAGAACACACCATTATTGGCAATTTCTCTGCAACTGGGTAAGGATGACCACAACAACCAAGAGTGAAATGAGTTAACAAACAGTGATACATAGAACAAAAACCCTCAATCATCAAACCGAGAGCCTTATTGCACCACTCTCACTTATTATTCCACAGAGACCCATCATAAAACTACAATGTCCAATCAAACAACCAATGCGGAACTTAATAATACCCATTCCTTTTCTTGCAATTTCCAACATTTTATAGTCATCACAGAGAGCCATAACGCCACATTTACACACAGTCGAAAATCTCAAGAAGACACAAAATCCAAGCATCACTGAGCCACCATTTGATTCATACAACAGAGAATACATCATGGATGGAGAGAAAAGAATCATACCTGTGGGAAAAATGTTTAAATGGTGAATTGGTCTAGCTCGCCCTTCCAAAAACCTGAAAAACACGGATCTTCACAACCAACAGAGCGAAAAATGCAACAACGGAACAATGCTAGGGTGACGGGCGATAGGGAAGGTTTGGAGTGACGTGCGGTAAATGCATGTCACTTCCATCACTTGGCCCAATTCAATTCCAAGTGAGAGACTTCCCAATAAGCATAACATCCACCAATAAATCAAACCATATAACCAATGCATAATCAATGCCAATCTATCGTCAGATCTGAGACCATATATATTACATAGTGCGCCACCCGAGCTATTTCATACGTTAACCCTTGCCATAACTCCACAAAATAATCCATATCAACATTGCTATATGTGCCTCCATTCAATTTTAATAAAGTTTGCATAGTCCATTAACCAACAAATAGCATAACAACTATGACTAACACTAGTATTCATTAATTATTTCATTTGAAATTTGCATATAGTCTTTTATTATAGCTCAAATACATAGTTTATTCCCTTTTGTTTGAAATATAGAACCTTTCCATAATTTCCCTTTGTTTTGATCATGCTACCATTAAGTATCCCTTGCATATATGTGGCTAATTAATCAACATAAGAATTAGTAACAAGGTTATAACATAGCAACAGTAAACAACATGATCATCATACCCATAGAAATTATTCTATGTCGCAAGTGATTACCAAAAGCATTCCACAATAATGCATTATCCACTTATTATCACGCCAAATGAAACCAAGACTGCATCGTAAAAAAGGTAGGACTGTGTAGGAAACATCACAACAAAAACAACAAAACATGTGTAATATGTCTATCCTTGCACCTCTAGTCTACAAGGGGGTCCCACCTACTAGTATTATATTATTAGCATAGTTAAATAATAACGCTTTAGCAATACTTTGCGGGTGGAATTCATCGTTACGATTTTAATCCTCAACACCTATGACCCATGGACATCCTCCTGCGTCTTTGGATCATATCTCTCCATACTCATCATTGATCCTAGATACTCCCCATGCTCCTCCATCAATCAGTGCTCCACTGCCAAACCACCAACATCCTCTAGCAATGTGACTAACGGATATATCTGACTCTCTTCCAAGATAGATATAGTGGATCTTTGGCCAGTCTCCTCAAGGAGCTCCCTTGATATGGACTCTGATTCTTGAAGGGTTGTCTATGTTCCTTCCAAGAATCTATGTGTGCTCACCAACTCATGAGTGATTCGTCTTACCTCTACCTCCTGCTCCCTTAGTGCCCTGTGATACATCTCGCCAACCTCCAACAAGTAGTCCCTATCCATCAATAATTGTTGGTAGTCATCCCTCATCACAGTCACTCTCTCACAGAGTGTATAGAATTCATAAATGGAAAGTCCCCCATATGAACTATCATGTTACATCGAGACCCTCCAACAATAATCTCCCACCAGTGTGTGTGTATCATCAATGCATCTAGTGGTTTCCATGATCATGTCCTCACTAACTCTCAATTTTCCTGTCAAGTGTCATGACTCCTGATCATAGTCTCGTTGAGGTTCTACCTCATGCCCATCACTGCTAGTGTCAATAATGGAATCCCCAAAATACACTCCTCAAAATATAGGGCACAGAACTGCCCATTGTCCATTGTGTTATTGAATCCTCTTGTATGCCAGTGCACACCCTCACCAACTTCTACCCCCATCTAAATCGCAATGTATCATGTATGGGAATTTGTATCATCCTGTGCGCTCACTCTTATAATGTCATCTGCACCTGGATCCCATACATATGTGTCTATACATGGGATATGGTCATCCCGACCAATAAGGAGTGCATCCTCATCACTATGGACCGGTCATGGAAGTGAGTATCCCATCAAACTATCAGTCTCCACAACTTGATCTAACAATGAAATCTCCAAAAGAGGTGACTCCCTCTCCTCATACAGATAGGTATGTGTAAGGTAAACGGTCTCCAAGTAATGTCTCTCATCCTGGGTCTACAGATCCATATGTCTTTGGTGTACAATCCTCACACAAGGCTCCTCCACCATATCGGAAATTCCATTGATATCCTCATGTGTCGTGGCTATAAAAGGCATCTGAGAATATTAAAAATGTGTCACGGTCATCATAGAAATCTCATAATCCTCCATGCATGACTTCCTGGAAGTCATGTCTACACCCAAGGGTACGTCATCCACCCTCCTAATCTCATCATGTCTAAGTTATAACACATATGAATCCTCACATGTGTCACCATTGTGTTGAAGTGTTGAATCCTCAACATTGCCTGATGTGGAAGATGAAGAACATGCCTTATCATCATGTCCATCATATGCACAAGAGTCACTAGCCTCATCGGGCTGCTCTAAATAGGCATCTATGGTTGCATCCTCATGCACCTCCTCGTCCTCACTGTCATAGTGCACCTCAACAATGTGCACCTTCCCCTTACCCCTGCATATGTGATCTAAATCCCAAGGCACTTTGCAACTGTAGAAAATTTCATTGCTCCTAAAGGGTGTAGGCTCGAGCTCTACTCTACTTTTATGCCTTTTTTATAACCACTCATATAATACTTGACGCAATTCTACCTGAAGCCTTTCTTGTTTGTCCATTTCTCAGCCATTGAACAACGTGCTACTTGCTCATTCTTCAATCAGAAATTTTGTCCTTAAGGAAGTCCCCTCAGGTTGGGAGGAATCTTCGCTTTGATACCACTATAATGTTCCCAACCAGATCTGATTGGGACATTGTGTTCTTATTGTGTTTTATGTGTTTTCTGGTTGTGGCATTTTGTCAAACACTTTGTTGATTTTAGTCTCTTTGGTTGCACTGGGGTTTATAATCATGGTTCTTTGTGTGTTTTTAGCAAGTAAATGATATAAATTTAACAATGGAATGTACTCAACAAGATGACATAAAAATATCACAAGAAATATCCATAAATACCTCAGATCTAATTTATTAATAATATATATCTGACCTCATACAAAATGGAGAAGATCTAGAATACAAATAAGAGAATGGAGTGTATGGCTGAAAATTCCTCCAAGATACAAATTAGAGATGAATATACAGGCTTCCAAAAGCCTCCTCAAGATATGCACCCAAAATATAGAAGATCCAACTCGTACCTATCTGAAATGTGATTATCTCCCTAGCACAATGCACCCCTTACTGGCTGTAGCAAACCCAGAAATCGGCCTCCATTGATATGGCCTATAATCCATTGAAACCAAGTGCCAAAATGTAGATCGGGGGTTAGATAAACCCTCTGATGAACCTCAAATCAATTGGGAGTAATCTCCCTCTCCAACTCACAAGATCCACTATGCACCATGCCCCCCCCCTGAAGAGAATCACGCCCTCCTGAGTAATAGGATGAGTGGCCTGATTAATACACTCACAAAATGTTTTAAAAGGGTTCTATGGTGATGGCTAACAACCCTGGAATGAGATCCCCTGAATATCTAGTCTCCTCTGAGCAAATCGAACCACTCTCTCAAGATGGGTGCACCCTAGCTCTACAGAAATGCTCTAACAATATGCCCTGCTACATCAAGAGCTCATGTAAATGAACAAAACTGATGTGGAATGGTGAGGGAGGGATCTTTCACCTCTATGACCAAGCTTGGACTAGGTTGGGTGGGATCTTTCACCATCAAACTGATCTCTAGGGTTTGTTCAGTCAAAACCCTCAAAACCCCCAAGTGCATGGGCTCTCTAGCAAGAAGCCAGAAATCAAAATGATAATCAACATAGTGAGAGAATAGAGGCCCCTATCTCTCTTTTATACTCCATTTTCACCTTTTCTCTCCAAGTGACTTTTTACTTTATTTTATTATTCCTTAATTAAATCACTTTTATTAATTAATTAATCCTTTTATCTCTAAAAAGTGATTTATCCATCCTTATGGATTCTCCAGCCACTGAAGTTCACTTCTCATCATCTTATCCTGTAGTGTTATTCCTCCCAATTCTGATGAGCTATTACACTAAGAGGTTCCTCCAAGTATTATGCCCAATATGACCTTCTTAGTGAATTTAATTAAAATATAACCCATAATAACTCAAAATTACAGAAATCGTCGAAATGCAATGAAACCAAAGCCACGTTGTGTGGAATGGATATCTATGATGAAATATGATGAACAATGCAAGTTGGGCCCAATAAAACCCCTCAATAGATCCTATACTCACTATCATACCCATCTGGCTACTCTGATCAGCATAACACTCTGTAATATAATGATATCAAAAAGTGGGGACATTACACTGGCACAGCTGGCGGAGGAGGAACCCTCAGAAGTGCGGGGAGAGGAGTATAGGAATGGTGAGGTAGTTGCAACTGGGGGCATCGAAAGAATCAGACAAGTTCCCCACTCTATTCCAAGGTACAGTCCACCTCCTCTGGACCCTATGGGTGCTTTATCCCCTTTTCACAGTGGGTTTTTCTCATTTCCATCTCCGAAAAACTTCTCCTGGTCATTTCCCAATCCCACAGTGACTCCGCCATCATGCTTTAATCAGGGGGAGTTGGAGGGTTTATCTGAAATCTCTCTGAAATCGGCCTTTGAGGGTTCGAACTTAGGGTTCACGAACTTGAAGAATTTGGATCAAGGTCCATCATCGGATTTCTTTTACCCTTATACAAATCAAGGTTTCTTCCTGGATAAGGTTTTAAGGGAGCTGGTGGAAGGGTTTATTGCCTCCAACTTACATCCTTCAAATATCAATGAGTGGGATTCAGTTTTCTATGGGGATCTTGCAGATAATGCACATTTAACACTAGATCAAGGTCTAGCGGGTGCTCCAGGGAATAGGCGAAGGAAAAAGAGCAAGTGCATTGGATCCTCAAAGGCAGACCCCAATTTCATTCTCGGAGAAGACCTAAATATGTCGGGGGTGGCGGTGATGGTTGATAAAACCATAGTTGGAAAAGTGTATGGTCGACATTTCAGTTAGAAGACTCTGAAGACCTGGGCTAAGACAAACTCAAGTGTGGCCTTCAACCCACCACCCAGAATTAATCGACTCTCCAGGGGTTGGTTCATGATTATTTTCTTGGAGCCTATCCATGTGAGGGTTGTTCTTCAAAAAATTTGGTCAATTCATTCTTCTTCGATCCTATTGAAGTTATGGAACCCCACTTTTGATGCAGAAAATGAGCGTATGGATTCCATCCCAATATGAGTGTGATTGTCGGGCCTCCCTCCTCACCTATGGACCAACAAATGTTTCCAAGCTATTGGGAATTTTCTGGGGGAGTATTTGGCCGTCGATATGGGATTCATAGATTCAGAGGAGATGTCGGAGGCAAGGATTCTGGTCTCATTGAATATTCAGGATGGGCTTTGAGAATTCATTAATTTGACTGACTTGGGAAGGATCAGGGTTCAAATCCTATAATATGAAGGGGTTCCTTTTCGGTGCAGGAGATCCCATGAATATGGGCATGTTTTTTATGGATTGTCGTAATTCCACATGGGGGTGATATAGCAGTCGACCCTCCTCTGTGAGTAGGCCCGACCAGGGGCATTAGAAGGAAGTTGGAACCATCTCTCCCTCCTTGGTGTCGGCTTCGGTGGGTACCCCAACATGTGATCAGGTAGAGTCCACGACCATATTGTTTGATGGGTCAGCTATTCCAGAGGGGGATGATTTGGCTTTGGTTCCAGTATCAGGGGATGTGGTGAGAACATAGATCAGCCTGGAGGTATCTTCTGAGCAAATGATCGACAATTTATTGGGTATGCACCTCTCTATTTCTCGTCTAGTTAATGGATTGATTAAAGATTTCATTTTTTATGGTGGAATGTAACCAATCACTTCGGTGTCTACCTTTCCCAAATAATGATGCACCAAAATATTTATCCATTCTATCGCATTCCCCTTATTTGTCATTGGTTGACTGCACTCTACGCTCGGACTCGCCTCCTGGATCCTCAGTATCCTGGACATCGGAGGAATATTCCTCTGATGGATCTGAGGACTCGACCATTCATTTCCAACTTTGTAATAGATTTATCTCCATACCCACAGCATATAATAGAGGCATGGGCCCTAACCTAGAGATTCTGAAGACAAAAAAGGGTCGTGGAATAAATTCACATCTTTCCAAGGCACAATCTCGTGCTTTGGTTGATATTTCTTCAGGCCGACAATGGTCAATTCTAGGGGCACTTAGAGCAGCAAAATCCCCCACAGGGATTCCACCATGAAACTACTCAACTATAATTATAGGGGTTGGGCAAGCCCCTAAAATAAATCCACTCTGAAGCGGCTAGTAAAAACACACTAGCTTGATGTAGTTCTTTTTCAATAAACCTTAGCATATGAAATCACGGCCACCAAGACACTAATTTCTCTTCTTCTGGGTTGGAATTTTCTGGGGACAGATTCACGAGGTAGGTCGGGTGGTCTTGTTTTAGGCTAGATATCTAGGAGTATTAAGCTTTTGAACTCATGGGATTTGGACTCTTGCTTGTGGGGGGGACTTTCTGATGGAAGGAATTTGGGTAGAGGTTAGAATAATCAATGTATATGTACCTCATTCAGATAGGAACATATTTTGGAAATATCTTTCTTGGTAAAGACCTTTTGAAGGATGAAAATCTAATTGTTGCAGGTGATTTCAATTTCTCACTGGGGGAAGTTGAAAGTTGGGGTCCCTCGGCCCACCCTGACAATCAAGCATCATTCTTCATAAATATTTTGTTTTCCAAAGGACTTATTGATATAAACCCCCTAAAGCTACTACCCACCTGGAGGAATATGAGGGTAGGGGAGGCTTGTATTTCCAAGAGGTTGGACCACTTCTTGATATTAGAAACCATGGCGATGCTTCCATTTCAATTTCTTCAATGGATTTGGAGTGGAGGTGAATTATACCACTCCCTAGTTTGGTTTGAATTTGAAGGTGGTCCTCAAAATCCCGCCTCACCTTTTAAATTCAACTCTTCCTGGTTAATGGATGAGGGTTTTCAGAAGTTGGTCAAGTCTAACTAGATTGGAATAAAGGATTCTAAGGGCATCCCGGTTGTCGTTCAATTCACGGAAAATCTTAGAAGAATCAAAAAGTTGGCCATCCCATGGGAAAATTCAAAATGGAAAGAAGATGAGCAGGAACTCCAAAGTATAGAGGTAAAATTGGAAATGATCTATCAAGATTAAGATTCTTTGTTCACTTCAGACTCCTCTAGAGACAATCTGAAAAGGCTCAAGGCAAGGAGTAGAAAATTGTTCGTCGATCAAGAAGCAACGTGGAGGCTTAAAAGCAGAGCAATTTGGCTTGAGAATGGAGATGAGAATACAAAATTATTTCAAGCATACGCAAAGTGGCGGAAAGCAGCCAACACAATATGGAGTTTAAAGGATTAGGAGGGAAAATCAATCACTTCTTTCGAAGGGCTTATGAACATGGGTAAAATTCATTTCCAGTCCTTATTCAAAGCGGAAAGGCATGTGAAAATAGTTGACATTATAATATTGGAATTATACTTTCCTAGCTTTGAGTCACTGAAGAAGAACTGAAAGAAACTCTTCATAGCTTTTAGAAGGATATAAGTCCAGACATTTGGACAATTGAATTCTACATGGGTTTTTTTAACCTTATTGGAGGAGATCTACTAAAATTCATTGAGGAATATAGAACCAATGGTAGAATTCATAGTCCTTTCAACACCACCTTTATTTGTCTAATTCCTAAGGTGGATGACCCTCAGTCCTTCGATGATTTCAAGCTAATTTCCCTCTGCAATTGTATATACAAAATTATTTCCAAGATCATAGCTCAGCGGTTGAAGCCACTACTATCAGAAGCCATTTCCAAAGAACAATTTGGGTTTCTTGAAGGGCGCTAGATTCATGAGGCAATAGAGGTAGCCCAGGAAAGCTTGCATAGCCTAAAGATAACAAGAGCAGAGGGATATGTACTAAATATTGATCTTTCAAAAGCATATGATCGGGTGAATTGGTCATGCATCCGGATCTTACTTACTCGTCTCGGATTTGAGGTCCCCTTCATAAAGTGGGTGATGACTTGTATCACTTCGGTCACTTTTTCAATCCTTATCAACAAGGTTGCATCCCCCTTGTTCATTTCAAAAAGGGGTTTGTGTCAAGGATTCCGTATGTCCCTTCTCCTATTCCTATTGGTAGTTGAGGGCTTGAGTAAGGTTATTTAAAATGCAGTGATATTAGGGGACTTTCAAGGAATTCAGGTCGCCTCTGGTATGAGGATCACTCATCTATTGTTCATGGATGACATTCTCATTTTCTGTAGTGGTAGGGTTGGGGACGCGGAAATCCTAGAAAAAATACTTCCCCTCTTCTGATTGGCTACAGGGATGCAAATAAATGTTCAAAAATCCACCCTCACTATTTCATAGATGGAAAGAGAGGAAGTGGCCATCTATAGGAGACTCTTTCCATACTCAGTCCAGGATATCTTAGAAGGCCTAAAATAATCGGGGTTTCAGTTGAAGCCGAACAACTACCAAAAATAAGATTGTAAATCATTGCTGACAAAATTGGAGAAAACGTTAATTAGTTGGAGCTTTAGGTCGTTGTCTAGAGCAGGCAGACTACTCTAACCAAATCTGTCCTGGAATCCATTCCAGTCTATTGGATGTCACTGGCTTGGATTTGAAAGGGGGTGTTGGATATGATAAGGATGACTTTTTCTCATTTCGTTTGGTTTGGATCAGGGGATAAATTCACTCAGCCTTGGGCCAAATGGGATCGCATAGTGCGGCCAAAAGGCTTGGGAGGTTGGGGACTCAAAAATATTATTTTTTCTCCAAGGCTTTGGCGGCAAAGGCATGTTGGTGTTTTATATCAATCACCAACCTGTGGATGTTGGTGGCTACACAAAAATACATCTTCCCATATACAATAGAAGATTGGATTCGTTCACCAATCAAGACAACCCCTCAATGCTCAATTATTTGGAAATCCATGATATCATCCTTTTCAGTGGTAAGGTAGGGCCTGGCCTAGCGGGTAGGTAAAGGAAATCACATTTGCATAATTGCAGATCCCTGGCTTGGTAGTGGGACCTCTCACATACTACCAGATGATCTAATTATTCAACTTCACAGGCAGGACATCTCCCTTCTCTCCAACCTTGCTAATCCCCCCTCAACTACACTCTGGAACTAAGGTTGGAGAAGTGATACATCTCTGGGATTAAATGGTAATTATGTTGTCTTATTGGAAAACTATATTTCAGCTCTTCAAAGAGGACACATCAAAATATCAGATAGGGAAGATGAATTAGTATGGAAAAAGGATCCTATTGGTTCCTACACTCCAAAATTCGGCTACATAGCACTGAATATTGACCTCCTTCATCAAAATCCTAGTTGGTGGTGGAGGGGACTATAGAAGCTAAAATTTCCCCCAAAAGATAAAATATTCCTATGGGTGTCTCTAAACAAAAAAATCCCAACTTGGGATAATTTGAGTAGACGAAAGATTGAAGGACCGAGTAGATGCCCACTTTGTCAAAATAATAATCAATCCACTCTCCATATTCTCATTTCCTATCCCTTCACTAAGAAAGTATGGACCAAAACCTCCACAATCCTCAGGAAGAGATGCATATGGGATGGAAACACATTGGAACTAGCTTGGAAGGCCTGGATTCGAGATCTAATTCATAAGGAAATAAAAGAACTTCCTCTCTTAATTACGTGGGGCATATGGCTGGCCAGGAATGCAATAATATTCAAATAAAAAGCCTCTATTCCAGAGGCAATTGCAGCCCAAATTTTATCCATATTATCTCACTTCTCTCAATCAAAAGAAGCTCTGACATTGCAGCTAAGACATCCAGAGGTCATTGACACTTCAAAACCATGGGCATACTTTGATGGAGCTTCTTAGAACTCCACTTGCATGGGGGAGTAGTTCTCCACCTAACATAAAATCATTATTTTCATATAAAAATGGGTTTGGGTCGGGATACAAAAAACTATGTTGAACTTTTGGCGTTGAAACTGTTACTTCTTTATGCCAGAGAAAAATAAATTCTTCATATTCAAATCTTTGGTGACTCTATGAATGTCATCAATTGGTCAAGAAAGCATCAAATTTGTCACAACATTTTTCTTATTCCTATCCTGGAGGATATTTTTCATTTGTTGGACGCATTTGATTCGTTGGTTATATCCCATGTATACAGGGACGGGAACATGGTAATGGATACTTTGTCCAAAGAAGGTTTGCAACTCACCCTTGGAAAATGGCACTTCACATAGCATAAAGGGGAGGACTCTTCTGCCCTCTATCATCAACTGTTTATAGAAGACCATGGGTAGTCTCAGACCTGAAGATTTGTAATATTCTATTTTCATGATAGACAATTTTTGGGCACCTTTTGTATGGATTACCTTTTTTCATCAAATTGGGGTCTCTCTAGGATTTAATACATCCGAACACGACAGCTACTAGCTCCACAAAGAAGTTAGAAATTTTCTTCAGCAACACACCTATAAGACAATAGACAAAAGTTTATATCATCACTCTCTATGATCACATTTTTTGTGGTTTTCGTAGCATTTTATTTATCATGTATATATCTAACTATAACTCTACAGATTGTATTCCACCTTGTTCTGGGTGAGGAACTTTATAGGCATAATGTCATGCAAAGCAAATCTATGCTCATGATAGCCAGGGGTATTAGTGGTCACTTTTTGGATACGGGCCAAAGACCATTTTTCTTTTGCCAAAAGTACACACAGATGGTGTGATGTGCTCTTTAAAGCACCTACAAAATGTAATTGTGTCTCTCCAAAGAAATAAAATTACTTTTTTTTCCAAGGAAAAAAAAATATTTTTATGATTCAAGTAGAGCAATTTTTGAAAAAAAACAAATCTCAATCTTGGATCATTAATTGTTAAGGGTTTATTCTTAAAGGTTATTATTTATTTTTATTATATTGTAAAGTCAAGTAATTTAAAAATAAAAATTATAATTAAAAAAATTATCAAAATTTTCATAAATAACTAAACTTCAAAATTAGCATTATGAATATTGAATTTCCACACAATTGATAAAAAAACTACAAGTAAAAACTTAAAGTTAATGAAAACATTTATTGAATTTCTACATATAAATTAACAATAAGAATATTGAATTTCCAAACTTCCACATACAAATTAACAATAAGAATATTGAATGTCCACACTATGAAAAAACTTTCATAAAAAAATTAAAATTAATAAAAACACTTATTGAATTTCCAAGTATACAATTAATAGAAACTTCCACATACAAATTAACAATAAGAATATTGAATGTCCACATTATGAAAAAACTTTCATAAAAAAATTAAAATTAATAAAAACACTTATTGAATTTCCAAGTATACAATTAATAGAAAAACTTTTAAAAGCTTAAAATTAATGAAAACTAAAATTTTCAAATTAATGATACTTAAATTTAAAACTAATGAAAAATTTTAAATTTATTAAATTTTCGCATAGAAAAACTAAAACGTTAAAAGAAAAATTAGAACTTTATTAAAATTTACAATTTACTTTAAAATCGAACAAGACTTTATATGGATGGAAAATAATAAGTTTATTTAAAATGACTTCGAGAAGATGGAAAATTCCATGGGTTCAAACTATTACCTTCAAAGTTTTTCATTCTTGCATCATATATATTTTTTTATTAAATTGATGTTCATGCATAAATAGAGAAAAATGATTTTAAAATGATTAACTTCTAGTGCAAAATAGAAAAAAGTTGAAGTTCTCTATAAAAACAAAATCACTATTAGGAGAGTGAAGCATGTGAATGGGTTTCACTTGACTGGTAAAATGGGTTGGAGCAAGTTGTATTGACTATAGAGAGAAAGTAGCTTGTTAATTTATGTTTATGACGCTGAAAAACAGAAAATCTTGGACTACAATCAATTACCAACCGCTCTCAAACATAATTATCCAACTGTAATACCCTGAGGCCGAGCCCTTGCTAAATTGTAGTTGTGTTTATATACTGGTGAGCCAAGTGTTATAAGTTGGGAAGCTTATGTGTGTATTAGGTCGGAGAGCCTAGATGTTGAAGGCCAGTGAGCCTATTTTTTTATATGTAATTATGCAGATCATTAATAAAAATACATCGTTGCGTGTAGACCGACCACGAAGAAAGAGTTATGGGGGACTAAGCTCCACTGGGAAGGGAAAAAGAGGGGGGCTAAGAGGCTAGGAAAATGTCTAAGCTTGTGGGCTTATCTCTAAGGGAATATTATAATATATTCCTAAAAGACTAAGGTTTGGGGAAATGACTCATGTTATCCTAAGTTCCTTTGGGGAAAGGAATGAACTCCAAGTGGGGAGGGACGAGCTCCCAAGAGAACCATGTGTGAATCTTGGCACATGAAGTTTTATGGGAGGAAATCAGTCATTGTGGGGGTTCACTCAGCCCTTCTGGCCATGCTCCCCATGTACGCACGCACTCAGACACGGAACATTCACGCAACCATCCACTTCCTCCATCGTTGACCTCTGCAACATTCATGCAAGCTCTGAAACCTGCAAAACCCATGAATTTAACCTATTTTTATCCTATGAAGAACAACACGACTACGCAGTGCCTAAGCCATATCGTAACCTAGCCATTTTGTTGACGCGGCCCATGTTTTTCTCTGGACTGGTGTGGCTTACTATCATTATCGGATCCATACCCGATTTGCTGCTATGATTACCTAACTGGATTGGCCTGGGAGCTGGACTGAAGAAGCAGGTTGTCAGGCATGTGAGAAAATCTCTCCAGGTGAGAGAGGTTGTTGGGGAAGTGATTTTCCTAGAGGGAGCCTCACGACAGTTGTAGTGCTCTGAGACTTCATGTTTGGCCTATTGTTGAAGCCCTGGAAGGGGAGTGGGGCAGTTGAAGGACTGTCAAGCAAAGAAGGGGTACACTCCCTGGGGTGGTACAGGCATGTGGCGAATGAGGGACTATAAGTTGTGGACGTGAGTGGACTCCTGGGGACAGAATCCTTCCTAGAGACTTTGTAACCTCAGCCTAGCCTAGGATTTCCCTTTTACCCTGGGTGGAGTTTAGTCCCAGCTCAGGGGTGACCCACTACTAATAGTTTGGAGCAATGTGGTCTAAGGATGGGAGGTTTGTGGAAGGTCTGCATGCAGTTGGTGACCTTCATAAAAATAGAAGTACCATTTCTATGTTAATTTTTATGATGTGTATCATGTACATGTCTGGATAATTTTAATATTTCATGTCTGAGCTATTTGTAGAAGATGGTTGTGATTTCCTCATTAAATTGTGTATTAGTAGAATGCATATTATTGTTGAATTTATATGTATGATGTTCCTCAAAGAGCTTTGTGTGCCATGATCCACCGGGTCTATTCCTGGGAATGGACAATTTTGACCACTAGAAACAGAGTGAGAAGTTTTTATTTCAAGTGACATTGCCCAGCAGATGGCAAAGATCTTGAACATAGTAGTTTTGTAGTAGTGTGGCCCGGCTTGGGTGGTCGGGGAACATTACAAATTGGTATCAGAGCAGTTGATCGGGAGAGTACACATGGCAGTAGATCTCATAGTCCGGAGACTTGGCACTCTGGAGGATTCAAGGCATAAGCAGTTAGGGTCGAGGACTCTCGAAGGCTAGAGTCCATCTTAGCCATTGATTACAATGGACACGTGGCGCCATATCCCAAGGTCCGAAGACTTGGTACTCCAGAGGATTTGAGTTGCAAGTTGCTTTGAGTCGAGAGATCTGGAGGGCCGAAGTTAATATCGATCATTGATCGTGAGAGGATATGTGGGGAAATTCTAGATTAGTAATGGGTGAGATCATGACCGTCGGATCCACGCGGAAAATATCAACGGACGGGAACGATTGAGGAAATACAAAGGAAAATTAAAAAGGGAGCTATTTCACATTCCGCAATCAACCGGGATCATAGATCTCCATCAGGGGGGAGATAAACGGTGGACATTGATTTAATCTCCATCACACATATTTCCATTGCAGAAGTCGAGGTTGTTGTTAAACTGCGAGCATGTTCGAGTTTCGCAATCAACCAGGACCGACGATCTTAAAGTGATCTACAAATCAATGGTTTTTCTAGTTTCGGGATTGGAAGTATAGAGTTGTGATAACCTTCGAAATTCCGGAGCCCCGGAGTCTCGAAGATCTGGATAAGGGCCTATCTGTTAGCACTGGGTCACAGCCTATGGTCACATGATATTGGGGGCCAAAGAAAAGGGGTTAAATGCCTAAAAATTGTTTTAAAAAAGGAAAAAGGGGTTAGGAAGGAAGCCTGTGGGTTTCGTATGGTTCGGACCTGCATCAGAAGAGGTACTGAAGACCTGGGAACTTTATGATAGGATATAGCAAAGAACTAAGAGCCTTTTTTCTCACAAGAAAGAGATCAGCTGCACAAGGAGTGCATCGGAGAAAAAACACAAGTTCTAAAGGACCATAACTTTCTGCTCTGGACTCAAATTCGAGCATGAAAGAAGATGTCATAAAGGTCTTGAATAAAGGTCATAAAGAAGTCTGATATATTAATAAATCAGAATGGTTCATGTTTTCATGAAATTATTGAGAACAGTTAGCCTGAAAAAGTTTTGTTGGATGCACATTTTTGCAGAATTACAGTTGTCAGAATGGAACAGAGTTATCACAAGTGCAGAAAGATGGATGATGCACAAGAGGCTTACAGTTAGGAAGATCAGATCATAGGAATGGATGTCCACTTGGGTAAAATGAAGCAAAAGGTTGAAGATTATAAATTGGGAAATGATGAAATTCTCCTATACAGAAACATAATTTATGTACCCAATTCTCATGAATTGAGAAGTAAGAACTTGCAAGATATACATAACATACCTTATATTGGACACCCAGGTTATCAGAATACAGTTGTAGTAGTCAAAAGCCAATACTATTGGCCAGGCATGAAGAAAGAAATTGTCGAGTGCATTGCTAAATGTTTGGAGTGTCAAAAGGTCAAGGCTGAGAATAGACACCCAATTGGATTGATGTAGCCATTTCCCATTCCTAAGTGGAAGTGGGAAGTGGTGTCAATGGATTTCATCACCAAATTTCCCAGAACAAGCAAACAACATGATTCTATCATGGTAGTGGTGGACAAGCTTATTAAAGCTACCCATTTCATTCCAATGAATATTACTCACAAAGAAACCAATGTTGTTGATATTTATATGAGGGAAGTAGCACGCTTGCATGGCATACCCAAGACAATTGTCTCTGACAAAGACCCAAATTTTACCTCAAAGTTCTGGAGGGGATTATTCAAAGGGTTCAGAACAAATATGAACTTCAGCACAACTTATCATCCCGAGTCTGATGGGAAAACAGAAAGGGTGAACCAAGTGATAGAGGATATGCTAAGATTGTACGTGATGGACAAACCATCTAAATGGGAAGACTATCTACACTTGGTATAATTTTCTTACAATAATGAGCAACAAGCATCGCTGAAGATGAACCCATTTGAGGCACTTTATGGTAGAAAGTGCAACACACCAGTAATTTGGGACAACCCAGTAGATAAAGAAGTAGTTGGGCCAGAGTTGCTCAGGGAAATGGAAGAGCAGATGTCAAAGATTAAATAGAATTCAAAAGTTTCCCAAGATAGGAAGAAAAGATATGCTAACAAGGGTAGAACTCACAGGGAGTTTAAAGTGGGTGATCATGTATTCTTGAAAGTGAAGGCCAACAGAAGTTCCCTGAAGTTGGTAAACAATTCCAAGGTGGCAGCTCGTTACTGTGGGCCATTTGAAATCCTAGAAAGGATTGGGACTATAGCTTATATGCTTGCATTACCTGCATCTATGACCATTCATAATGTATTTCATGTATCATTTCTTAAGAAATATATGCATGATGCTAATCATGTTATTGATTGGATTGTGATTCAGGTGGAGCAAGAAGGCACTTTTCAAGTGCATCTGGTACGCATTTTGGACCAGAAAAACAAGCAGCTCCGGAATCGATCCATAGATATTTTAAAGGTCCAATGGACCTGGTACGGTCCTAAGGATGCCACTTGAGAGCATGAAGAGGCCATGCGGGCAAAATACCCACATCTTTTTGAAGATTTTTGAAAATCTTGTTGTAATATGTAAATATGATGCACTGAGGATAGTGCATAAATAAGGGGAGGGGATTGTAATACCCCAAGGCCGAGCCCCTGATGAATTGTAGTTGTGTTTATAGGCTAGTGAGCCAAGTGTTATAAGTTGGGAATCTTATGTGTGTATTAGGCCGGAGAGACTAGATGTTGAAGGCCAATGAGCCTGTTTTTGTATATGTAATTATGCAGATCATTAATAAAAATACATCATTGTGTGTAGACTGACCACGAAGAAAGAGTTATGGGGGACTAAGCTCCACTGGGAAGGGGAAGGGAGGGGGACTAAGAGGCTAGGAAAATGGCTAAGCTTATTGTCTTATCTCTAAGGGAATATTATAATGTATTCCTAAAACACTTAGGTTTGGGGAAATGACTCATGTTATCCTAAGTTCCTTTGGGAAAGGAACGAACTCCAAGTGGGGAGGAACGAGCTCCCAAGATAGCCATGTGTCAATCTTGGCACATGCAATTTTATGGGAGGAAAACAATCGTTGTGTGAGTTCGCTTATCCCTTCTAGCCATGCTCCCCATCCACGCATGCACAAAACACTGAAAATTCACGCAACCATCCACTTCCTTCATTGTTGACCTCTGCAACATTCATGCAAGCTCTGAAACCTACAAAACCTTTGAAGCTAACCTGTTTTTATCCTGTAAATAACAACATGATTGCGTAGTGCCTGAGCGATATCGCAACCTACCATTTTGTTGATGTAGCCCACATTTTTCTCCGGATTGGTGTGGCTTACTGTCATTATTGGAGCCATACCCACTTTGTTGTTGTTATTACCTGACTAGATTGGCCTAGGAGCTGGACTGAAGAAGCAGGTTGTCAGGCCTATGATCAACTCTCTTCAGGTGAGAGAGGTTGTTGGGGAAGTGATTTTCCTAGAGGGAGCCTCACAAAAGTTGTAGTGCTCTAAGACTTCTTGTTCGGCTTTTTGTTGAATCCTTGGAAGGGGAGTGGGGCAGCCGAAGGACTGTCGAGCAGAAAAGGGTCACACTCCCTAGGGTGGGACAGGAATGTGGGGAATGAGGGACTATAATTTGTGGGCGTGAGTGGACTCATGGGGACAGAATACTTCCTGGAGACTTTGTAACCTCGGCCTAGCCTAGGATTTCCCTTTTACTCTGGGTGGAGTTTAGTCCCAGCTCGGGGGTGACCCACTGCTAATAGCTTGGAGTAGCATGGTCTAAGGCTGGGAGGTTTGTGGAAGGTCTGTACGTAGTTGGTGACCTTCATAAAAATATAAGTATCATTTCTATGTTAATATTTATGTTGTGTATTCTGTACATGTCTGGATAATTTTAATATTGCCTGTGTGAGTTGTTTGTAGAAGATGGTTTTGATTTCCGCATTAAATTGTGTATTAGAAGAATGCATATTATTGTTGAATTTGTATGTATGATTATCCACAAAGATATTTGTGTGCCATTACCCAGCAGGTCTATGTCTGGGCATGGACATTTTTGACCACCAGAAACAGAGTGAGAATTTTTTATTTCAAGTGACATTGCCCAGCAGATGGCAAAGAGCTTGAAAAGAGTATTTTTGTAGTAGTGTGTCCCAGCTTGGGTGTTCGGATAAAGTTACACCAACTTTTTCAATTAGTCCAGTATCCTAGTCTCTCTTCTCGAAGCGCCAACAAAAACATAAGAACATCATTAAGAATCCAATGATGTAGATGAACAGGAAGTTGATAATTGGGAAAAAGGGGAATATGAATCCTCTAATCAACCAATCGATGATGATAAAGGTTATTCTTTCTCCAATCTTGTTACAGTGTTACCAGAAAATGTTACAGTGTTATCAGATAGTGTAATACAAACATAGATCCATCTTAAATCATGATCTATCAAGCACCCAGAGGGATCAAATTTCTTAATGTGTAAATTTTAATTTATATGTTGTTATTTAAATATGTATGTACATAGTTATTTAATTTTTTTTAATTGAGTTAACTTTATTATTATTATTATTATTATTATTAATAATGTAACTTTATATATTCTAACATCACGCTAATGTAACAACATCTCCCCCATACTAGGTTGTAGAGCACCTCGCTACTCTCGGTGCAATAAAACACAAGCAGACTATTTGTTATTTGTTGAGTTTATATGCCTAAATTGGGTTTATGGATGTTGTATATTCGGGGAAGGGGAGGCCCGGGAGATTGGCGGGGACATTGAGAAGCTTCTCTTTGACCAAGTATTGGAAGAGATTATTTTGGATGTCGTTGTGGTTTAGAAATAAATTACTAAATATTTATCAAGGTTAATTCCCATGTCATTTTTAGTACATTTCAAAACTTGGAAATGTTGAAAGCGCAAGTTTATATGAGCATGCAAACTTCTTTCATTGGAGAAGGAATTGATCAAAAACCACTCCTATATATTACAAATAAGACATAAATTTCTTGGAGAAAAGGGATAGAGCAACAAACTTCTTGGAGAAAAGGTACAGAGCAACATAGAATGTATAGAAGTAAATTTGTGACTTCAAATGATATACGAAAGAGAGTAAAACCACACATAAGACATACATCAAGCAAGTTGATATTTTTTGCTTACATCAAAGTTCCTCCAGTATACCTCCAAACTCAATGATACAATAATAATTTCATCAAAAATCTAGGAATAACTTGTTATATGTAGGTCAGGACCAATGAAGAATGCTACTTCTTCTATGGTGAATTACAACACTGAACTGGGTTGAAGATAGATGTTGCTTCTGTTATCGTGAATTACAACACTGAACCGGGTCAAAGATTGATGATGGGTCGAAGAGAGATGAATTCATTGCCTCTCTCCACTATTTAAACCAAATAAATGTGAATGGAGTTAATGTGTCAGATCATTAACTCCATATTTATTTCACCATACTAATTGTTTTGAAGGTCCCACGATTGTTGATGCCATGGATCAATGTGAACAACAATTTTTCTAGCCAGACGATAATAAATGAGATGGTCAATTTTTCTAGCCAGACGATAATAAATGAGATGGTCCTACTTTTTCATCTGGAGATTTCTCCTGTAAATTATCATATGTGAATGGTTGGTCAATTAAGTAAGAAATGATAGGTTACACAAGCAAGTCAACTTCTAGTTGCATTAGATATGTCAAGGAACCGATCACGAATGGAAAGCAGCATAAATAAATTACCTTAAATAAAATGGTGTATGGTGTGACAGAACAATCATGTGATGAAACATTTATTTTTAAACCAATGTTGCTCTAAATAAGATAAAAATAAACATTTCAAAGTTGTATCACACACATTTGGCCAATAAATTGTAAATAATTGTTTTTTAATTATAATAAAAAATTATAAATTTTTCAACTTCAAAATTAAACTTTGATAAATGGATTATTATTTTTAACTTTTAAAAGTCAAAATGTGTTTTGAATCCTAAATAAATACAATATACCATGTCTTTGACAAGTATAATAAAGCAAAATATTAAAAACATTGTTTTATTACACATTAAATCATATGGGAAATTTTTATCTAGACTAGGTGTGATCAACTTATTCCATAGATATATAGTTATTAAGTGAAGTGGATTTGGTGGTCCACTTCATGAGAACATCATGAATACATAACATAATTTCATACATCCATAATAAATAATATTTTATTTACCATCCATTTTGCATATTTACTTCACATCATATGAGATACAATACATGTATATAAATATACGTAGGGAATTATAAGTCATTTCCTTGGAAAAGGTTGTGACTTATCATTTAAATTATAATTCCTATTTACATAATAACAAATATATAACATATTATTACATGATAAGAAATGTAATATACTTTAGGTATATTACAAGTCTTCCTCCCCTTAAAAATGTTTTGTCCTCAAAGCATAGAGAATGAGGAACTATTCTGATAGAATGACATTCTTTTGTAACTGTTATCGATTATATAAAGTTTAGGACATGAGGAAATATGACAATTGAATCCTTGAACAATATTGGTGCATCGAAAAAGAATCAATCCATCCAGGGTGAATTTTTTCTCGAACTCTCGGATGATAAGATTATATGGATGTGTTCTTCTTTTTTGTTGACTTTGGGGCACATATATCTTTGGATGCCTAGGAATTTTATCCTTCTTAATGCCCTGTTTAGTCTTGTCATGATTTACTTGAGTCACCATGATGATATCTGGTTTTTGTATTTATTGGTGTGACAACATCCTTCGACTGACCTATGACTTTATTAGTGACAATCAATGGTTGTCAACTTCAAATGAATTTGTGGATGTTCCTTTATCATAGAATTATGTGTTGAGCTCGACTTTTGGAAACTATTCCACTAATAATACTTCATTAGTAATCTGATTTTTTAGTTTTGATCCCTTCTATTGAAGTCGCTTTATCTTCAATTTCAGCTTTTGGAGGCTCTTCCATTGATACAACTTCATCGATAACAACGTTAGGTTTTTCCATGTCGATCAAGTCATTGCTAGTGCCCTTATCGATGGTTTGGGTTTCTTGTTGTGCCTTCCTTTTATTCTTCAATTCTCCATATCTATAAGTAGATTTTTATTATGATTTCGCAAACAAGAAATTTCTTCATCTTTGGACAATAGTTTTTTATTGGTATTTTCGAACTCTTTTTTATGAGTGTTTTTTATATTACTAACTTTTTGTTGTGACTCTTTAATTTGTTGTTGAAATTTATGAATTTTTGTATCTTGCTTCTCCAATTTCCGTTCGATTTTGCACAATTTCTTCATCTTTGCTAATTAGAATTTTATTCAATTTTTTTTAATTTTCCATTAATTATGTGTGATTTTGTTGTTCATTTTAATTTGAATTTGATGATAGAGAAAGGTTCTTTGAATTTATGCCTCGCAACATTATTTTATTGGTAATATTCTCAAATTCTATGTACTTTTTATCAACATTCATGGTAAAAGTACAAATATATTTCAACCAAGATTTCCCTAGTACTACATCAACTTCCTTGGTTTGTAACACACAAAGAATTGCATTTTGGGGAGTATTCACCGATGTTTAATTCTAAATTATTAATCTCATCATCATACTCTTGTGTAAGAGCTCCTTTAACTTCCTCTTCTATTAGTTGTAATTTATTTGTCAATTTAATGTCAATATGGTTCCAATATTTAGTGAAGTTGATGGCAATGCTTACAATTTCATCTTGGATCTTCCCTAACATACGTATGAAAATATTGATTGGTTCCAGAACATACCTAGAAGTGAATTGAACCTTATTTTCCATTTCAACTTGGTGAACTTACTTGTGTAAGAAAAAGTTACCATTGTAAAAAAAAATTGTCTTTATAAAATTTTATTTTATAGATGTTAGGGAATACCTTGGGCCAATGGTTTACCAAAACCACGGGCCTATAAACCACCAACGGTAAAATCAAAATTTACTCTCCCTTCTTCTTTGGAACTTTTTCTTTTAAATTACCTTTCTTTACCTTGTAAATGGCAATTAACTTAACCAATGCAACTATGGAATCTTTCCTTGAAACTTCTTGGTGTGCACTTTTAATTTTTTCTTTTAAATTAGTTTTTCTTACCTTGTATATGGCAATTAA
>ML781220.1:558539-575659 GCA_009831015.1 Picea engelmannii | reverse complement strand
AGTGGATATCATCAAATAAGGATGAGAGAAGGAGATGAATGGAAAACAACATTCAAGAAAAATGAAGGATTGTTTGAATGGCTGGTCATGCCATTTGGGTTGACAAATGCACCAAGCACATTTATGAGATTGATGAATGAAGTGTTGAAAGACTTGATTGGGAAATTTTTCATAGTATATCTGGATGACATACTAATCTTCAGTAAGACAAAGGGAGAACACTTAAGACATTTGACATCAGTGATGGAAAAGTTGCAGCAAGAGAAGTTGTTGATAAATCTAAAGAAAATTTCTTTTATGAAGAAGGAACTCATATATTTGGGTTTCGTGATATCTTCAAATGAATTGAATATGGATCCAGAAAAGGTAAGAGAAATCAAAGAATGGCCATTGCCAAGCAACATATTTGAGGTAAGAATTTTTCATGGGTTAGCAAGATTTTATAGAAAGTTTATCATAAATTTCAGTGGTATATGTGCACCCATGCTGGTCACTAGGAAGAAGAAACACAAGTCCTTCAGTTGGACAGAGGAAGATGAAAAAAGTTTCAAAATGTTGAAGGAGAAAATCACAGAGCATCCAATTTTGGTCTTACCAGATTTTGGAAAAACATTTCAAGTGAGATGTGATGCAAGTTGATTAGATATTGGAGCAATCTTGAGTCAGGATAATAGGCTAGTTGCTTATTTCAGTGAGAAACTGAATGACTCCAAGAATAATTATTCCACATATGACAAAGAATTTTATGCAATGATTCAAGCTTTGAAGAAGTGGAGACACTATCTAATTCCCAAAGAATTTGTCTTGTACAGTGATAATCAAGCTTTACAATTTATCACTAGGCATGAAAAGTTGAATCAGAAACATGCAAAATGGGTAGAATTTATGCAAATTTTTACTTTTTTTATTAAGCACATTGTTGGAACTGCTAACAAAGTCGTATATTCTTTGAGCATGAGAAGTTTGATTGTACAAGAATTCCAAGTGGAGACATTAGGGTTTCAACACCTCAAAGATATGTATAAAGAAGATGCGGATTTTAAGGAGGCTTATGAGGCATGCAAGAATCCTTTTTTGGGAGACAGAAGCCGATGGACCAAATATTTGATCCAGGATGAATTACTGTTCAAAGGAAGCCAATTATGCATTCTAAAATGCTCAATGAGAGATAATTTGTTGAAAGAGAAACACAACGGAGGTTTAGCTAGACATTTTGGTCACAATAAGACATTTGCACAGCTGAGTAATTCATAGTATTGGCCGAGCATGAGAGAATAAGTGAAAAGGTTTGTGAACAAATGCATAATTTTTCAGTATGAAAAAGGAAGACAACAAAACATTGGTTTGTATCAACCATTACCAATTCCAGAGAGGCCGTGGGATGCAATCAGTATGGATTTTGTTTTGGGATTGCCTAGAACCCAAAAAGGGAGTGATTCCATATTTGTTGTGGTGGACAGGTTTTCAAAAATGGCACATTTCATACCATGCCAGAAGAAAAATGATGCTACACGAATAGATAATTTGTTTTTCAGAGAAGTAATAAGACTAGATGGATTGTTGAGGAGCATAGTCTCAGACAGGGACACCAAATTTGTAGGACTCTTTTGGAGGAATCTATGGAAGAGGTTGGAGACGAACTTGTACTTTAGTTCAACATATCACCGTCAGATAGATGGATATACTGAAGTAGTAACCATGAGTCTCAGAAACTTGTTAAGAAGTTTAGTCACTGAGCAAGGTCGACAATGGGATCAGATTCTAGCACAAGCAGAATTTGCATTCAACAATTCAGTGAACAAGAGCATAGGAAAAATTCCATTTGAAATTGTGTATGGTATACAACCAATAGGGATTATAGAGTTGAGAGATATGAATCAAGATGAGTTCAAAAGTGTTGGAGTAGAGGATTTTGCAACAGAAATGCAAAAAATCCATGACAGAGTAAGAGAACAGCTACAGAACAACAACCAGAAATACAAAGAGCATAGTTGATCAAAAGAGGAGAGAAGTTCAATTCGAAGTTGGAGATAAAGTTTTAGCTCATTTGAGAAAATAGAGGTTTCCAAGGGGAACATATAACAAGTTGAATATGAAGAATATAGGACCATGCCGAATTCTCAGAAAATTCGCAACCAATGCTTATGAAATTGAGTTGCTAGACAATGTTGGGATATCACCGATATTCAATGTCGTAGACCTGTATCCTTACAGGAGAGATGAGGTAGGAGAATCAGATGATCAGAAAGAAATTCAGTGGGAAGAGAAATTCACACATCAGAAAAACCTCAAATGGAGAAAATCATTGAATAGAGGGATGGAAAGAAAACCAGGAGGAAGACATATCCTGAATACTTAGTGAAGTGGAAAGATCATCCAATGGAAGATACAACTTGGGTCACATAACCTGGTATTTTGAAGCATTGAAAAACAATGCAGGAGCTCATGGATAGGAGTCCATGAAATTTTTTAAGCAGAGGAGTATGATGCAGGAGCATCACCTTCCAAGTCAACAATGCACGCGTGGAGGCAAATGAATGACATCTCAGCAATGAACGAATTTCAAATCAAACATTAAATTCAGAATTTAATCGGTTGTTGAGATATTTTGTAAACAACAATTTAAAAATGTAACTTGTTTGTAAAGTCGTGAAGGACTGTAAGAGATTGCAGATATGGAGTGTTGACTCTATCTGGCAATAACTGGTAGTTATTGTAATAGGAAAAAGTAGGTAACACATTTGAATTGATAGGATAGATTTTAGACAGGATGAGAGAGCTCGTGGAGCCAGTCCTTAGATAGTTTTTCATTACTGTATTGTAATAGATAGACAAAATAGGGAGAAGAATATAGAGATCAATAGAACAGAGTAGAGTAGAATATATACTATGTAAATTTTGTTTTCATGAAGGAATAGAACATACAAAATTGTCCCAAATCCTTGGACTGTGTTATTTGATGTATGGATGAATGAATGTTACATTCTGTGTGTGTTCTTTAGTTTATTTCATTCACGTGTGATCTCCAAGAGATTGATTGTATGAGTTCATGACTAAACTGGATGAGTTTCAATTGTTTCTCTTATGATACTTGTATGCAAGGTGTGCATCTCGAACACAAGGAGTGCGTCGACTGAGTCTCGGATTGACTCAGAGAAGTTCATAGAGAACCAGGGAAAATTAAACCAGGTTCAAGGTGTGCACAATGTCAAGAATCCAACAAGCTTTGAAGAACCAACGTAGAGGAATGCCAGGTGGGCGAGAAGAATTTTATTTTCAAGAAAATCCTTCAAATTGAGTTATTCAAAATCCCAAGAACACAAGGTGTGCGTGGGAGACCAAAATCCTTTCAAGGGTAGAAGATCAAAAGAGATAACACTTTTCATGAGTGTTGACGATATCCCATAGTCGGATTCGTAGGGAAAACAAAGGTTTGAAATCTTTGAAAGCGGATAAATCTTCGAGGTGGGAAGATATCAGAAGCTCATGAGGGAGAGCGACCGTGATCATCAGATCATAGTGAAAAGAGACCAACAGTCGTTGGATCAGAAGGAAGTGCACGAGCCTTAACGTTTCACGTATAGAGAGAGAGAGAGTCTATCGGGGTTGAAACTTGAGGTTTTCAAAACCCGAAGAGCCAGAAACCTGAAATAGAACCTCAGCTGTCCGATCACAGGAACATATCTGAGCCACTAGATTATTCGGGATAAACTGCAAGCATCGGATCACCAGGATGAATCATAGCCGTTGGTTGCTGTGAGTTCAAGAGGAGGAACAATTTGAAACTTGAGATTCCCGAAGTCTGAAGCTCCAGAACGCCAAAGTGGAATCTCAGTCGTTCGATCATATAAAACAAACCTGAGACGTCAGATCGTCTGAAGTGAACCTCAGATGTTGGATCGATCAAGCGAGTGTGAGCCGTCAGATATCACGAGTTCATAAGGAAGCAAGTTTGAACTTTGAAACACCCAAAGCACGGAGAGCCTAAGATCCGTGAGTTGTTGATCTGTGAGGAGACACTTGTCAAGATATCTTGAGCTTCGGGAGAAAAGATGAAGTGGGTTTTCAGTTTGAGAACTGAAATTTCCGTAGTGAGAAGACCTGAAGAATTGAAGTCAGATCTGGACCGTGAGATCTAAGGGATACGTGGCGTGAATCCATGAACTCCGGGTAAAGTCCTGAAGTGGTTTATAGCTGTCGGATCTAAGGGAGACGTGGTGTAGATCCATGTATTCCAGGTAAAGTCCTGAAATAATCCTCGATCGTTAGATCAGGAGGACACGCGTTAAGATATCACAGCCTTCGGAGAAGAGCGTTTGGGAGAAGGTGGATTTGAGATTTGAGAGAAATTGAGACTCCAGAAGTCTGAAGACTCGGAGGAGGTCTCAACTGTCGATTGAGGAGAGGTTCGTTGGACCATTGATCGAGTTGGACAATTGTCTCCAGATTGCAAGCTCCGGAGGATTGATGTACGGAAGGAAGCTGGGTTTGAGATTTCGAATTCCCGAATTTCAGAATTACGAAGAGATCTTGATCGTTGATTCAGAGGGGGAATATCTGGTCCGTAGATTTGAAGGGCGCAGGTCTGAATCGTCGATTTAGACGTTATCGTCAATATCGTGAGATCGATGATCCCATAGCATTGCGGGGACAGGAGTTGCGAGGAGTTTAAGATATCGAGGGCGTGTCGCGGTTCAAACCATGGTTTCATCAAGAGGACATGTGGAGTTTGTAGGAGCATTGCGGGTCCAAAGGTAGTTTGACTCCAAACCGCTGGTGGCCATGCTTGCAATCGTGTGGTCACCTCCAAGGTCACATCAAGAGGGGGGCTTATCAAAGAAAAGGAGTTAATGCTCGACACTCTGAGTTTTCACAACAGGGCGAAAGGGAAGGTCACGGGTTGTTGTTAGACCTGCACCGAGAAGCCAAGGGGGCCTGTGTTTGGTCACAGATCGAGACTATTGGAGTTTCAGAGAGTCTTTAGACTCGAGAATCGGGAATCCAAGACCGGGAGCTCGCACACCTCTACGAGGAGTAGGAGGGCTGTATCAAAAATAAAATAAAATATAATAAAAACCAAAAATATGATATACAAATATAATAAGATAAACATAATTATAAAATATAATAAAAACCAAAAATATTATATATATAATCTTTAAGAATAAATCCTTAACAATTTATGTTCTACGATTGAGCTGATGTGGATAGAGAATTTCCCTTTTTACAATTTTCCCTACCTTATTATAAAAATAAAAAATAACAATATAATAAAATGTTAAAAATATAATAAAATAAAAATTGAAAATATAATATAATAAGCTAAAATATATTAAAAGCTAAAAATATAATAAGTTTTTATAGTAGCCATCTAACAATTTATGAAGCAAAATTTCAGCCCACAAACGTGATAATTATGACGAATTCCAATAAAACTTTGAGCCCACAAACGAGATCATTATAACGCCTTCCAATAAAAAATACGATAATATTTTTATATGTTCTAATTAAAATTAAAAATTTTAGTAGCCCCACTATACATGGAATGCATAGAATATAAAATTAATGAAATGATAGAAGCAACTTTTTTTCAACTGAAAATTTCTCTCTCTCTCTCTATATATAATTGTTTATATGTACTAGAACTTGTCCAAAAATTCAAAACATTTATGTTTTAACAGTCCCTCAAACTGAGATGAGAATGCACACAAGATAATATCTCATATTTTACAAAATACTAAATACCCAAAAGTCCCTCCCCATATAATAAGGAGTATATACATCTACCAGAATGAGCTAATGGCACTGTCTCAAAATAGATCTACTCCACCTTCAAAAATATACTAAAATATATTTAAACACCTAGTGGGTCCTTCATTTCCTTCTTCCCACTGGGTATAGTAGATTTTTCCTACTTGTTCCTTGAGCACTTTCTTTCATAGCCTATTTGCCTCATTTAATTCTCGATAGGTATGGGAGAAATTGATATCTCTAAAAAGAGTGCTTAGCTCTCCAATTTTATACTTTCAACAGTCTAATGAAATAACTTGTAGTCTTCCTTTTCCATTGCACCAGTCTATAATGATTTTAGAATCTTTGATTACTACAGGTTAGCAATATGTAGTCTAGTAGCCAAGAAAAGAATTGCCTAGACTCCAAGTAACTCTTCCCTTGTGTTGGTACCAGGTCCACTGTTGAATGCCCATTTGTAATTGTATTATCATTGATATTTAACATCCCCCCTGCTCCACTTTGGAGTCCATTTGAAGAAGCAACTCCATCAAACCAGCCCACTGTTGACCCCACCAGGATAGGAGTTTGAAAGGTGTGATTAGTATGCAAATTTTGGGAGCCTGAAAATCTATTATAAATCCCAAGTGTCTTATAAACCATTGAAGTGATGGAAGGGATCCCATTTTAAAAAATAGCCTTTTTGCGTTCCATCCAAATATGCCAATTAATTAGAGCTAGCACAATATCAAACTCATGAGCTTGGGAAATCCATTTATCAAAACATGCCTTTACAGAATTTCCATCCCAATCATATCTCAACTTTAAAACTCCTAATATTACTACAAAAAATCCCTGTGATTAGCTCCCTTTTTTGCTTCCATGGGCTGTTTTAATGTATTTTTATCCACTTTTTTTCTAAAGTCGACGCTATTTATCAAAGGGCGCTATTTATGGAGATATTTGCGCCAAGCAACAAAAGTGGGCACTACTAGCGCCTAGTTTAGCGCCCTCGTTAGTGCCTAATTTAGCTCCCAGTTTAGTTCCATTTTAGCTTCCAGTTTAGCTTCCACATTAGCTTCCTTTTTAGCTTCTATTGGCTTCCAATTTAACTTCCAATGTGCCTAAATAGTAATTTTGTTGAGTTTTTGGGGGTTAAGTGGATAGGGGCTTTGGGGATTATGTTATTTAGGTATTTGAGGTATAGGGATTAAGGGTTAAGGGATTAGGGGTTACCGTTTAAGGGATTAAGGGTTAAGGGATCAAGGGTTATAGTTTAAGGGATTAAGGGTCAATGACTAATGGATTTGGGGCTTAGGGGTTAGATATTTTAATGGTTAATTGATTAGGGATTATATATGGTCAAGGGATTAATGACATCCATTGAGCCTACACATAATCATTGAGATCGTCCACGTCTCATTTTCATCATCCGTCATTTCCATATGTAGAATATTTGTGGATTTGATCTCTTGAAATGCCATGGAACTTCCAATACACCCATCAAAAATATTGTCTTCCACTGACCCCTCACAACGAGTAGTGAATGGGGCCAACATTGAAATTTCTTCAGTTTGTGCCTGTATGCATCAAAATTTGACATGGTTAGACTAGACACATGCATTGATGGTATGAGAGGGTTTTAGGACTCAAGGATGTCTGATGTCCCCACATAATATTTGAGATCGTCCATGCTTTCATCAACGTTCATAATGAATGTCTTGTTGTCATCATTTGTAATTTCCATCTATATAATATTTGTTGGAACTCTCTTGAAATGTCATGGAACTTCCAATTCACCCACCAAAAATGTCATGCACCGACCCCACATAGTGAGCAGTGAATGGGGCCAACGTTGAAATTTCGTCAATATGTACCTGTATGTGTCGAAATTTGACATGGTTAGACTAGACACATGACTTGACGGTATGGGAGGGTTTCAAGACTCAAGGATGTATGATGTATCCACATAATATTTGATATCGTCCACATTCACATCAACGTTCATCATGCACATCTCATTGTCATCATTCGTCATTTCCTTCTATAGAATCCTTGTCAGAACTATTTTGAAATTTGACATGGAACTTCCAATACAACCATCATAAATTTCTTCCACCGAACCTGCATAGTGAGCAATGAATGGGGCCAACCTTGAAATTTTTTCAATCTGTTTCTATATGCATTGAAATTTGACATGGTTAGAATAGATAGTTTCCTTGATGGTATGGGAGGGTTTCAAGACTTAAGGATGTTTGATGTCCCCACATAATATTTGAGATTGTCCATGTTTTCATCAATGTTCAATATAATGGATGTCTCATTGTCATCATTCATTATTTCCATTTATAGAATATTTTTCAGAACTCTCTTGAAATGTCATGGCACTTCCAATACACCCATCACCGATGTCATTTTGCATCAACCTCGCACAATGAGCAGTGAATGGGGCCAACGCTGAAATTTCTTCAAACTGTGCATGTATGCGACAAAATTCGACATGGTTATACTAGACACATGCCTTGATAGTATGGGAGGGTTTCAAGACTCAAGGATGTCTGATGTACCCACATAATCTTTGAGATCATCCATGTTTGTATCAAATTTCACAATGGATGTCTCATTGTCATCATTCATCGTTTCCATAAGTAGAATCTTTGTTGGAACTCTCTTGAAATGCCATTGAAATTCTAATTCATCCACCACAAATGTCAGGCACCGACCCCACATAGTGATCATTGAATGGGGAAAACGTTGAAATTTATTCAATATGTTCCTGTATGCATCAAAATTTTACATGGTTAGACTAGAAACATTCCTTGAAAGTATGGGAGGGTTTCAAGACTCAAGGATGTATGGTTTTCCCACATAATCTTTGAGACCGTCCATGTTTGCATCAACATTCATAATGTATGTATCATTGTCATCATTCGTTGTTTCCATCTGTAGAATATTCATTGGAACTCTCTTTCAATGTCATGGGACTTCCAATTCACCCATGACAAATGTCATGCACTGAACCCGCATAGTGAGCAGTGAATGTGGCTAACGTTGAAATTTATTCAATATGTGCCAATATGTGTCGAAATTTGACATGGTTAGACTAGACACATGCCTTGACGGTATGGGAGGGTTTCAAGACTCAAGGATGTATATTGATGTCCCCACATAATCTTTGAGATCGTCCACATTTGCATCAACATTCATCATGCACGTCTCATTGTCATTATTTGTCATTCCCTTCTATGGAATCGTTGTCGGAACTATCTTGAAATTTGACATGGAACTTACAATACACCCATCGCAAATTTCTTCCACTGAACCCTCACAATGAGCAGTGAGTGGGGCCAACGTTGAAATTTTTTCAATCTGTGTCCGTATGCATCGAAATTCGACATGGTTAGATTAGACACATGCCTTGAAAATATGGGAGGGTTTCAAGACTTAAGGATGTTTGACGTCCCCTCATAATATTTGAGATCGTCCATGTTTGCATCAACATTCAATATAATGTATGTCTCATTGTCATCATTCATCATTTCCATCTATAGAATCTTTTTCGGAACTCTCTTGAAGTGTCATGGCACTTCCAATGCACCCATCAAAAATTTCATCTCACATCGACCTCGCACAGTGAGAAGTGAATGGGGCCAACGTTGGCATTTCTTCAAACTGTTCCTGTATGTGTAAAAATTCAACATGGTTAGACTAGACACATGCCTTGACGGTATGGGAGGGTTTTCAAGACTCAAGGAGGGTTTCAAAATTCCACATCTGCTTCAACGTTCATCATAAATGTCTCATTTTCAATGTTCGTCATTCCCTTATCTAGAATCGTTGTTAGAAATATATTGAAATTTGACATGGAACTTCCAATACACCCATCAAAAATGTCATGCACCGACCCCACATAGTGAGTAGTGAATGGGGCCAACGTTGAAATTTCTTCAATCTGTGCCTGTATGCGTCGAAATTTGACATGGTTAGATTAGACACATGCCTTGACGATATGGGAGGGTTTTGAGACTTAATGATGTATATTGATGTCCCCACATAATATTTGATATCATCCACATTTTCATCAACGTTCATCATGCACGTCTCATTGTCATCATTCGTCATTCCCTTCTATAGAATTGTTGTCAGAACTATCTTGAAATTTGACATGGATCTTCCAATACACCCATCACAAATGTCATGCACCGACCCCACATAGTTAGTAGTGAATGGGGCTAACATTGAAATTTATTCAATCTGTGCCTGTATGTGTCGAAATTTGACATGGTTAGATTAGACACATGCCTTGACGATATGAGAGGGTTTCAATACTCAAGTATGTCTAATTTCCCCACATAATCTTCAAGATCGTCCATGTTTGCATTAACGTTCATTGCCATCATTCGTCATTCCCTTCTATAAAATATTTTTCAGAACTCTCTTTAAATGTCTTGGAACTTCCAACATGCCCATCACCAATGTCATCCACCGACCTCACATAGTGAACAGTGAATGGGGCCAATGTTGAATTTTCTTCAAAATGTGATTGTATGCGTTGTAATTTTACATGTTTACACTAGGTGCATGCCTTGATGGTATGGGATGTTTTTAATACTTATGGACATCATTATCTTCATCATTTCCATCATCATGGTTGTCATTTCCATAATCATCATATTCATCATGACCCAATTTCTCCATCCATGGCAACAAAGATCAAACCTGACATACCCATCTTTACAACGAAACCTAATGATTAATAAACCATGATTATATTAAGTTGAGACATCCCAAAATAATTTTATAGGGTCCAACATGAAATTGGTTTAATTTTTAATGGGTTAGGGATTATATCGGGTGAAGGGATTAATGACATCAATCGACCCTACATGGTTACCAGTGAATGAGGCCAACATTGAGATTTCTCCAAGTTATGCATGTATACGTCAAAATTTGACATGGTTATACTAGGCACATGTCACTTGATGGTATGGGAGGGTTTCAAGACTCAAGGATTTATGATGTCCCCACATAAATTCAATATCGTCCATGTTTCAAGGGGGTAGGGGTTATATGGTATAAAGGTTAAGGTATTAGGTTTAGGCTTAGTGAAATATTTCAATTTGTTTTAAAATATAAATTAATGAATAAACTTGGGATACATTAATTATCCTAATTGTATGGATTTACATTGATTTACATATACAATATATTTAATAATATTTTTTAAGAATTGCCAATAAATGACCACTAACCATGCTAACTCTTATATAAGTAATCCTAAATTTTTTTGCCAACAATTCATAGAAAAGATTGAACACTTTAAGGATATTGCCAAAAGTAATTTGTATCGTCAGAAATAATACTAAATCATTTCATGAAAGTTTGGGCCATAAGAATCAATGTCACTTTAAAAACTAGATTACAAATAATTTTGAAAATTTAGAAGTCTTGGTCATTAACATTAATGTCTGCAACAATGTCATCTAGTTTATCATTGTCAATGTTCATATGTTCTTTCAAGTATTTAATATTATCATCATCCTCTTCTTGATCTGCATCATCTTCATCATCATTGAAATTTGACTGTAGACCATCTATATTGTTACCAGATGTATAATTTGGATCATCATTTTCTATACCATCCATATTGTTGTCTTCCATAAAATCATCTAACTCTAGATTGTTGTCTTCTTGTGCTTGAACATAACCATCTTCAACATCATCATGGATGTTAATTTCTTCGATGTTCTCTAATTCATCTCTCTCATTTTGTTGGACATCATTGTTTTTCTCAATATCCACTAATGCATTATCAAATACATGCCTTAATCTTGTATCATAATGTATGACAAATATCCATTTCGGGTCCAAAATATATTCATAGAAAAATACATGCACATGAACGACATACATATATTAGAAATATCTTATAACACTTTTATTTATTAATAAACACATATTTTATCGCAAAAAACTATGAATCAATAGATTAATGATCATTAGTGCTCCTTATTTGAGTTAAGGAAATACCTGCTCACAATAAATTGGTAGAACATAAGGCTCCTTATCTTCCGGTAGGAACCTCGAGGAATCTATAGAAAAAAATCCACTATGGGTATCATGTCTTCGTGTCCTCTCAAATGCTTCATACCATCTACACTTAAAAATACAACATTTAAAAGAGCGGTAATCCAACTCAATAATTTCTTGGATTTTTCCAACATATTGTAGATTCCCTTCAATAATATTCTTATCTTTTGAGCTTGTTCGACTGGATTGCTTGAAATCAACCATGATGCCACAATGAAAGGATCATCTCTTTACACCTACACTTTCTACATGATAATGTGGTCCATATGCCCACATTGCAGGATATTTCCTCGCCTGTGAAAGACCATCTATTTTAGTGAAAACAAATATAATGACGAATATTAAAATAGTTAATAGTGTAAAAACTGTAAGGAAACAATATTTTGTAAAATTCCAACTGTACCTTTCTTTCACATCCTCTACACATGTTGATTTCATCTTCTATTATGTTTGAATATATACATGCATCTTCTATTTGATTTTGAATTTGTTCAGGAACCCATTCTAGAGTGCAATCTTTGCCCCATTCCCCAAGAAGATCACTGGGAAGTGGAGTGTTCCTTGGGTTGGATCTCTTAAACTGTCTCCTTGCTTCTACCACTTCTTCTCTCTTTTTGTCATACAAATCAATCCATTTGTTCATAAATCCCATGCGGTACATAATGAAATTGTTGAGTATTGGACTTTCATCTACACCTATTACATGTCAACATGTTTATTTCAAACTCCAAATGTTATTAAGTTAATTTGAAAAATAAATTACAAAGAAAATTAATGATTGCAAGGAAAAAAACCACATTAATGATCATGAATTTACTTACTAATTTCTACTTGAACACCATTAGATTGTAGTTTTTCTCCATCAATAATATCTGATGCTTATTCTTCATGCCAGAAGTGTGGCCCATATTCAAAATCCTTACCAAGGAATTCACATAGGAAGAAAAATGCTTCATGCAATACATACCCTTCATCCATACAACCCTCTAGATGTGCCTTTTGTCAGACATATATTTTTAGAGTTTTCATATACCTGTAACCTCTCAAAGAAAAAAATCCACCTTGTTGATACGACACCCACCAATTCAATGTCATCGACTAGGTGTATAAGTAAATGGACTTGTAGGTCCATGAAACTTGTAGGGAGGTCCTTCTCAAATACTCATACAATTTATGCAATTTCCTTCTTCCATTTTGGTACTTCATGTTAGCCTATGGCTTACCTTTACCAATCACTAAGTCTAAATTGTCACCTATATTTGTATTATTCATTTAGGATATTAGTAATATATCCTCAAGTGATGACTAATGAGTTAGTTAAGATTGCCTAGCCTAGTCATCATGCATGATTTTAGGATCTAGAGAAAATCTCTCTATGAGGTGGCATCACCCATTGTACTATAAATATGTAACATTGGAGTGAATAATTAAGTGTTGGCTAGTGAGCCTTTTTCGCCATGTTGTTGTTCTTGTTTATGATTTATCAATTGTTGTTGTTCTTGATTTTGTTTTAACAATTGGTATCAGAGCGTCAGGGTTGGGCGTGACTCCCTCACGGGAGTGCCCAGGCACATGAGAGAGTAGAGGCATGTGTTTGACTTATAGGATCTGCCAATGCTTGAGGTGGATTCCGCATGTTGGATGAGATTGTCGTGTGAAGAAGCTCTAGCCATGCAATTGTACCTGGCCGGGCTTCCAATTTTGATTTCGGTTGTAGATACAACAACAATGAAATTTCATGCGTTGCCTATGGATATGAAAGCCACCGCTAATGGAATCGAGATGGTGAGAGTATTGGACATTGTTCGGTAAGGGAAATAGAAATGTTGCTCGCTCGATGACATAGATCTTTATAAAAATAAACCTTTTTTTGTGTGTAACTGTGCGTATCGATGTTTGTAATATCAACATTCTAGCTGCTTCTAGATTTCGATTTTGCTGAATGCCCACGAGATCCATTGTTTGTATGAGGAAGAGCCACGGATTCGTTAGTGTTGAGTGGCAAAAGAGATATTGTCAAAACGTGTGTAGAGAAGCTCGTGAAGAGAGGTTGATATGGGAAGAGTGGTTGATAATATCAGAGCCATACCACAGTTGTTTAGTGCGCGTCGACTGGTGCTAGAACTATTGACTGTTGCGTGGAGAAGTTGGCCATCGCTGCTATCTGCATATCTGAATTGAAGATCAGGTTTTGGAGTTCACTGTGGAGCACGGACCCACGACCACACTTACCTGTGTGCACTGATACTTCCTATAGGTCGTTTTCATTATCTGCTATTTGAAATATATCTATCTAATATCGCTGCTATCACTCGAGTAAAGAACTAACGTTGCCTCGACGATGTTCTATTGGATCAAAAGTAAATATCTCCACCGATAGTCACCACCATATTTTTGTTGGACCATTTTGGATCGCCTGCGTGCACAAAATTATTTGCTGCTGCTATTCACCACCGATCAACAAAGGATCCTGGATCGAATGACTACACAAATCAGAATCCATTTTTTGTAGTGAGAGGCAATGCTAGTGACCCAACAAAAAGTATCTATGATTCTCCAAAGAGGACCTGCACACTCCTTTGGGGCACGCTCCTCGGAAGAGCCTTTGGAATTGACGCTGCAATTTGTGAGGCTACTTTTTTATAGAGAGAGGACACTGGTTACATAGAAATGTTGTCTAGATTAGAACCTGCAAACCCTAGTCGCTCATCCTCTTTGATCTATACAAGTTCCATCCAATCTACACAAATATGAAGCAATCTATTTGGATCTAAAGTGATACGCAATGGTCGACACTCAACCTCTCCGATTGGGCAAGCGATCAAGCAAAATCTTTGCTCTTGCACCTGCAATCAATGCACTTGGTGTTAGAAGAAAGTTACCAGGCAGAAAAAAGATTGGAGGGCATATTCTTCTTCTGTCAACACTCAGATCGAAGATTTATCTTTGGTGGAGTTTTTACAACTAAATTTACTTAAAATGTGGTAACGGTTACATGGATATATCTATGCATAGGGCCTCATGGATCTGATGAGCGATTACAGTCAGAGATTGCAGTTGTGTAATGATTGCAGGTAATCTGAAATTTGGCCGTCTCAGGAATCTATGTTCTTCTCAGTGCTTGAGGGATCGAATTGGTTTAATTTGGCCATAATCAAACCGTGTGGAGGAACAACAACTTAAATCATTCTATATAAGAAGCTATGATATCTGATATACACATCTTCCTCAGAACTGTGATTTGGAGTTTTTTGTTTTTGCGATTGCTGTGATCTGGTGTGATCCCAATGATTGTCATCTAAACTAATGAGATCTGGCACGATATGGTGCAATGGATAGTTGATCCATATTTCTACAAGGCTGCCAATTATATCTCTCTCTAAATTTATGTTCCATGGGAGGATTGACGAAGATCGTCGCCTTGGATGCTCGAATCATCTTCATGTGATCTGGTGCCTCTCAATGCAATCTGATTGCTCTCCTCAGATCCAAAATCGCCACAGGTTTGCATGCTTGGCGTAGTTTGGATGATTGACATCTTCTTAAAGAATTAAAACTCATTTGTTTTTCATTCCTATGGAAATAAAACAAATAAAGTCATGCATATAAGAAACATACATAGAAGCTCTTTTAAAAGTGGCAATTAATTTAAAGGCATATTTATGACACTTTTGGAATAATATAAAGAATATTTTATTAAAATATTCTTTTTGGGAGTCATAAGAAAAAGTGGCATTGTAATGCTTTTGAAAGAGGAAGATTTGATGTGGTATAATTTTGTATTCAAGGATTTTGTCTCTTGATTTTTAAAAGGTTTTCGGATTTGGGAGATTTGGGATTTTTGGATAGATAATGACACTTGTAAAATTTGTTAGTACTTATCGTATGGAGAAATTTGTAGGATGAGAAGAAAGAAGCTTAATCTCGATGAGTTATTGAAAATTTATATTGTTGATGAAGATCAAGATAGCTTCAAAATGTATTTGAGCACGGTTACTGTAAGAGAGATATTTATAATAAAATTTAAGTCTTTTGTTTTGTGTCCTAGTTCCACCCAAAATTGAATAAGGGGATCTTAGGTACACCTTTTGTAGTGTGTTGAGGTGAAATTTTCATGGAGGCTTATAGTATTTATGTCTAGTTTTGACATTATCACACACACATGGAGTACAAAGAAGGTTAATACAATCAAGCACTTACAATCAAAGCACATGTAATGAAGCAGCGACAAAGAATATTGAAGCACATGCATGATCAATCATAAGTAATCAAACAACTGCAACAATATCAAGTTCTCAACAACATTTCTTCATCAAATCACTGAAACAACAGACAAATCAAGCTCACAATCAAAGAAGAATTGGACGTGACTTGGAATCAAAGCACCATCAAATTGAAATATCCATTCAATTTCTAAATCAACGATAATTTGTAGCTTACAAATAGTCCTTTTGTAAGTTTACTTGTCTTTTTAAATCAAGTTGAGTTGAATTGAATTTGTCATAAGGTGCATTTTTGGTTGATCCCGACACCCTAGAGTAATTTAACTCAAATCATTGTAAACATCACTACTTTGGGATGCATTTTTGGTGGTAACCGACATCCTCAACTTCCTGGAAGCAAGTTCAAGAAAGGAAAGTTCAAGTGAGTGAGTTGCAGATAAGCCTTTTCTGTCGAGTCTTGTTCTGTAATCAGGATCTACCTGCACAAGGAGACCTCATTTAGTGTTTTGAAATGGCTCGAAGTCTTTAATTATTAGAGTTACTGAACACTCTAATAAACACCACTGAAGACAACACAGTGATATTGAACAAAGAAACTATTCAATCAGTGCTAACTTGTTAGCAAGTGATGCAAGATAAAGTTAAACTTCTTCAATCTCTATCCCAACTATTGAATGATGAGTTGACTGATCTCAAAAATCAACAACCAGTGAAGTGTTTTGAACTAGTTTTTGTTCAACACAACCCTCTCTATAATGATGATCATGTTTTTAATCAACAACCAGTGAAGGAACAACACAGTGATACAACTTCAGAATATGTTTCAGACGAAGTTGAAACTATTCATGAACCTACATTTCAAGAGTTTTCTTGTGATTTCAGTGAAGAAAACCTTTCAATGATGCCTCAGCATGCAGTGAATCCACTTCCACAAATTTCAAAGCAACAGGTTCAGAATACTCTTTCCAAGCCCATCATCAGACCTTGGGAAGAAATCATCTACAACAAGAATAGAACAGGACTTGGATATCACAAGGAAGTTACCTTTCATATTCCTGATTATTCCAGACCAATCAA
>ML781220.1:545073-558114 GCA_009831015.1 Picea engelmannii | reverse complement strand
ATTCCTTCAAGAAGCTTCAACTTCACCTGTTCAAGTTCAACATCAGAATGATAAGTGCCAACATTGTAATCGAGTTGGTCACAAGGAGAATCAATGTTTTGATCTCCATCCTTGCCAGCATTGTGGCAAGCATAACCATTCTTTAGACAGATGTTCAACACTGAAGAAACCTACAAGATTGAAAATTCACTATGAGTGGATTGATCCTTGGAAATGGTCATCAACAACCAAGCGATTATATAAGTCTTACCGTAGAATTCAATCTCGAGTAAAGACCAATATTGTAGCACATAACATTTTTGTACCTCACATAAGTGGTCCCCTTATGGCATAGCTTTCGAGCATGGCCCTCATGGGATGAGATAACATGTGGTTTTTTCCGCATGCCCACTTTGTTTTGTACTCAAAATGAAACAAGTACGGTACTCTCTTGAGCCTAGAAGGGGGGAGTACAATGATGTAACTCTCATGCACCTTAAGGGGGTGAGTTCAAAATATCAGTGAAGATGGTTCATGAAACCACTTATGGTCTCTCCTTTCAGCTGACAAAGGGGAGAATTGATGATGGAATTGAATATGGTTGTCAGACAGAAAGTTTCGACAACAACAAACATCAAGTATGCTATATGGGCATGAAATTTTCCAAATAGGAAACTATGGTCTGTAGATAACAGACTTTAGCAGAATTATGGTTCAATAAGTTTAAGTTGAATCATACAGATTTTGATTTTGAGAGCAATGATGTGAATGTTTGGTTCACATAGATGGTCATTTGACCTAGCAGAGGACAAGAGGATCCTTCTGCATTGCAGCTTGGCATTTGATTGAGTTGTCAATCTTTTTTCAGGGATGTGTCAGACTAGAAGCTGATTCACTTCTCTTGGTTCGCTCTCATCAAATTGGAGTTTACATTAAGTAAAAAATTTGCATGCATCCTGGCTCACATGATTACATAGTGAAATTTTCCAGAGATGGCAGGCTTTGACAGGATTATGGTTCAATGACTTGCAATTGAATCATACACATTATACATTGGGATGTTGTTGGACACCTAAAAGTGTCAAGATTGGTTAGTGGTTATCCAAAACCACCAGATACATGGTATCAATTGGTTAGTGGTCATCCCAAACCACATATTCAGAGATCACTTCAGTGATACATTGATATTAGAGTGGTGATACTACATGTTCACCAATTAGCAGAAGACATCAGATTCTTCTAGCTAAAATACTTGGCAAAATGATCAAATTGTCAAGCAATCAGAGAATGTTCAGATATTACAACTGTTCACTTCCATATCTTAGCTCTCTTCCAGTTCATTTCAAATGAACATGTTCAACATCCAGATTGGCGGTTTTTCAGGCAGTTCTTCATTGAGGCTCAGCACAAGAGTTTTAGTATGAAGACTTGGAATTGATACCAGTTTATGCTTTATTGCTGGTATTATTGATCAGACTTGTGATTGAGGGGGGGGTTGTTAGCCTATGGCTTACCTTTACCAATCACTAATTCTAAATTGTCACCTATATTTGTATTAGTCATTTATGATATTAGTAATATATCCTCAAGTGATGACTAATGAGTTAGTTAAGATTGCCTAGCCTAGTCATCATGCATGATTTTAGTATCTAGAGCAAATCTCTCTATGAGGTGGCATCACCCATTGTACTATAAATATGTAACATTGGAGTGAATAATTAAGTGTTGGCTAGTGAGCCTTTTCCGCCATGTTTTTGTTGTTGTTTATGATTTATCAATTGTTGTTGTTCTTGATTTTGTTTTAACACTTCACATTCATGGATATCCTTGGAGGTTACCCACCTATTATAAGAATAGTAAATTAGTATGAACCTTTAGTGAAAAATTAAAATGGAATATAATATCTCTATGTCTCTCACACATGAACATTTCATACCACATACCTTGTAAATGCTGACAATCGACTTATGGCATTCCTTAATTCAATGGTAAGACATGAATCCCCCCTAATTTCCAATGGAATGATATGCTATCAAACAAATTCATCATAGGTCATTAGTAATTTTTCACACAACAAAATATCAAAATATATTTAGTATTAAATCAATGTTACCAGTAAAACTTAAATGATGATATATAATACCTTCAGAAAATTATGAAAATCATGTGTTCTAAATCTTGTGATATGTCCATCAACTGTAAAAGATTTCTCCAATGATGGCCCATAGATAGTAGGTGTCCTTATTGAACGGATGACATTTTTTAGTTGGTCTAACTCTTTTTTTTTCAAAATCCATGGAGCTTCTACATATGTTTCATTTTCCCTATTTGGCCACAAATGTCTTCTATCAAATTTGGTACGCGAAAGAGAGATATCTCTACTTGAAGACAAGGTGTCCTTCTCTTTGCTTGATATATGTCGAAATATAGAATTTGGGACATTTTTGAATATGTGCATAGGATATAATAGGTGAGATATTAATAGATCCTTCCAATAAGGGAGCTCATAAAATATGGATTTCCTTTTCATTCCTTCTGGCATATTAACTACAACTTGTTCTGGTTCTTCAATTGAATTACCCCGATCAAAAAATTCATCCCAACCTTTCAATTCAACATCTTCATACTTATTAATCCAATCACTTGGACCCATAATCATGGGACAACCTCTATTTTCAACTTTTCCGTCAAATTGATTCTTTAGACGATTTCTAAACTTATGATCTGTTGGTAGAAAAAACCCTATTGTTTGCGTAAATAAATTTATGTAGATATTTAGAATACCTCCCTTGAAATTAATCTGCACATCTTGGACATGAAAACATCTCCTTTGTTGATAATAAGTAATGTTAATAGCATTATAATAATAGTATAAAAGTAAGTATGAAAGTTGGGATGAAAATAAATTATGAGTGTGAATACGTAAATATTTTATCTTACCAGAACAGACACCAAGTCCTGGGAAATCATGAATAGTCCAACATAGTACACCATACAACATCAAGGACCTATTTGATGGAGGACGTGATATGTCATACATTCTTATGCCTTTCCATAGAAATTTCATCTCATCAATAAAAGGTGCAATATAAACATCCATATTTTTAACTTGTTGTTTTCTCGAAACAATGAGAGTCAACATAAGGTGCTCCTTTCTAACACTCATCCATGGGGGAATATTGTATACTATCAATCTGACTAGAAAAACACTATAATTTGAGCTGAGGAAAGAGAATGGGCACACTCCATCAATTACAAGACCAAACCTAATACTACGTGGTTCATCTTTGAATTTACTTGGCCATTTTTATTCTATGTGTTTCATTGCTTTGGAGTAGGATGGAATTCACATGAATCCATATTTACTCCTATTATTTGCATGTCAGTCCATCAATTGTGCAAGTGACTTGAAACAAAACATTCGTTGAAGTCTAGGTATAATTGGCATGTGACGTAAAACCATTTTTGGAACTGTAGGAACTTGTACATCTATACAATATATGTTCTCTTTGCATACATGACATTTTACCTTGTTTTGATATTCACCTCGATATAAAATGAAATCATTTTTACATGAATTAATTTGTTTATATTCAATCCCCAACTCATCCAACAACTGACATGCTTCTTCGCAAGTTGATGGCAACACATTCTCTTCAGGGAATATTTTAGTTTTTAGTGCCCTGTAAGATTTCTAGAGATTAAATTAATTAAATGTTTGACTTATGATGAACATGTTTGATATGTCAATCTACACTACTACTATTTACATACAATATATGTTTTATAACATCCCATTAAAGAAATATAAACGTAGTTGATGAATGTTTACAAATTATGAACACCAATTGACAATGCAAAGTAAGAAATACATTTCAACTCACTTCAGTAGGGTAGTGAATCCTTTGTCTGACCAACCAAATAGTGATTTGATTTCTAATAATATCAATGTGCATGCAATTTTTGAGGTTCTACTTGCACCCGATATGAACACTGGTGTCTTCGCAGTTTGCTTGATTGAGTCTTTCAGGTTGTTATCATCAAGATTACATTGGTGGGTAATTACCCCTACTATCATCATTACTGTCAACCATATGATCATTATTGTCATGATTGTTTCCATCCCCAAAGAAACCTGTAATAATTTCATTCAATCCTTCTTCATGCACTGCATTTTCACTATCATCATCATCATTAAATCTATGTGGAATGTCATCATTATATGCTAATCTCATCAGCTCTTCAAACTTATCGACTAGTAGTATTCTCTTCAATGTTGCTCTTTTCGCCCTGGTATGGTTTGGATCATCCCATCCAAATCTCAATAACCCAATTTGATCTTGGGTATTAGTAGGTGGATCATCAATGTCTTCTACCTATCAACATACATAAGCATTGTCTTTAAGAAAATTATGCATCTTTAAAGTGGTTCTTGTTTTGTTACTTGTTTTCATCAAATCCTCATCTTTAGAGCTGGTATATGTGCACATACTTTTGTTAGATGTATCATCTGATAAATGATCATCGCCCTCTAGGATAGAAGTCGATGATCCAGGAAACTTTAAACCAAGAACTTTATCCTACAAGTATTCATTAAGAAAAAAATTAATTATTTAAATAATATAAAACAATGTTTAAAAGAAGTATACATATTATTTATATCAAATTGGAAAATTCCTTACCACAATTCCAATTGGATTTGAATCGATTTTAGGAGGCATACTACCCATTGGAAGCTCATCATCTATGCAATGTCTTTGTACAATCGCTCTTTTGAATTGTTTCTTTCCACGACATACAAAACATCCAAAACCAATAATTTTCTCAAAGTATTCATCCCATGTACTATATTCCAGACCAACCTCTTATTTAGTGCAGTCATTTGTTGTTTCTGCAGGATCCATTGTCATATCCTCTTCCACCCACTGTTCTCTATGAGATTTAATATTTTTAGGTCCACATCCATGTACATATCTTTTTCTTTTGCTAGTTGAATGCTCAAGCTCTACATTTTCTCCAATATCCATCTAAAATAATCAACAACATGCATTAATTTATGACAAGATTGGATAATACACTATAAAATTTAATAATTTCGTGAAAAAACATCGACGTTTCACAAAATTCCATCAAATTAATTTTTCCTAAGTTAAGTCAAAATTAGAGTACCTGATGTCCTGTGTCATCCATTGTGTCCTTATTTGATATGACACGATCTGTTTCCATGGCCTCATCTGGCTCCTGTAATACACAACATAGTCAATAGTGTTTAGTACACCAATTATATTATTTCAACAAATTTTCTATGCAACAAAAACCCTCACCTTAGTCACATTTTTGACATATTGATATCATGTTTTGGAGTTGAATTGTTTTTTTTTACGACCCTAGGTATTTACATCGAGCAAAAATTTCAACAAGAAAAGTATCCAACATCCCTATCCCACATGGCCATCCTAATTTTCAAACTTCTCCCTTGATCGTAGAATCACATTTAATCACCATTCTTGTGCATTTTCCACCAATAATTTTGAGCTCAAAGGCCATATGGAAAAAAAAACACTTTATCTCTTCTATGTTGTAGCATTTGTGAATTCATAAAGACCTTCCTCCTTTGGTTGAGGTTGCTTTTTATTCTTACCTTTATTGTATCTGTAGATTTCGTTTTCATATCCTCTTCCACCCACTTTCCTCTCTGCAATTTAGTAGGTCTATGTTGTCCACGTCCTCTTTCCATGGTCTCCTTTGGATCCTGTTACACAACAATGACAATAATTTTTAGCACACCAATCAAATCCATTATTATCTAATAAGTTAGAGAAAATAGGGCCACAAGTCAAAATTAGCTTGGGATCAAACACCAATACCATGCCAATACTAATACCAATACCATTGCATGGAAATGGTATGCATACCAATACCAATACCATTGCATGGAAATGGTATGCATACCAATACTAATACCGGTACCAATACCATACCATACAAATACCAATACCATTGCATACCACTGCATACCAATACTAGTACAAATACCAATACCATACCAATACCAATACCATACCAAAACCAATACCAATATGCATTGCCAATACCCTTATGCCTTTCCAATACAAATTCCAATACCATTGTCAATACCATTGCATACCAATACTTCCAATACCATTGCATACCAATACCAATACCAATACCATACCACACCAATACCAATACCAATACCATACCATACCATACAAATACCAATACCAATACCAATACCATACCACTCCATATCATACCATACCAATAACATACCAATACCAATACCAATACCATACCATTGCATACCAATAACAATACCAATACCATACCAATACCATACCATTTCATACCAATACTAATACAATTGCATACCATTGAACGACAATGGTATGCATTGGAAATGATATGCATACCAATACCAATACCATACCCATATCAATACCATACTATACCATACCAATACCAATACCAATACCATGCCATACCATACAAATACCAATACCAATACCAATACCAATACCAATACCAGACCAATACCAATACCATAACAATACAAATACCAATACCAATACAAATACCAATACCATATCAATACCAATACCAATACCAATACCAATACCATACCATTGCATACCAATACCATTGCATAAGAATACCATTGCATACCATTGCATACCAATACCATTGCATAAGAATACCATTGCATACCATTGCATGACAATGGAATGCATTGGCAATGATATGCATACCAATACCATACCAAAACCAATACAAATATGCATTGCCAATACTCTTATTCCTTTCCAATACCAATACCAATACCATTGCCAATACCATTGCATAACAATATGGCCAATACCATTTCATACCAATACCAATACCAATAACATTGCATACTGTTAGAATACCGTAGTCACCAGTGATCAAATTAGCTCTTTCAAAATCATTTTATAAGGTTTAGGTCAAATTATTACATTCTCAAATAAATTTTCAAAGTAAAATTTGATCATTGGTTAGTTGGTCTAGGTATTATATTACTCCTCGCAAAATTTCATGTCCTAGTCATCATCATCATCCAAAATTTCTGTGTCATCACTCAAATAATTCATCACCATCACCTCAGTCCCATCATCATGATTTTCAAGGTCACCATTAGGTCACTAGGGTCATGATTATCATTTTTCCATTTCAATCATAAAGTCACCAAAGGCATGAGTAGTAACAAAATTATTTAAAAGGTTGGTTTTAAAAGTCACAAATTTTACATGATTTATGTAATAAGTTCAAAGGAGTTCCAAAGGTAATTTTAAAGGTTCCTAAGCTACTCAAATTCAAAAAAAGAGAAAAAATTGTGAAAGAAATGAGGGTTTTGTTGCATTTTGGGATCAGTGCGACCCACGGTGCGAACCTCAGAGCGACCCCTTGCGCAACCCACAACTCGACCCTTCTGTGAAATTTGCAGTTTTTCTGAAAGGAAAGGTTTCTTCATGGTTTCGAGACAAATTTTCGATTTTTCCAGGCTCCAAAGATTGTTCAAAGACTTATAAACTTCCATAAACAGTAAGTGATAATCTACACCATATTCTCAAGCAATTTCATTGAGGATAAAGTTATTTCTCCTCAGGGTTTTCTCTAGCAAAGTTTTTAGCAGTTTTCATTTTCCATTGTTTTAGTGAATGAATCCTAGCCTTTACTGTCTTAAAATATCACTTACCCTCCATGAAGTCCCAAATGAACATTTCCTATCATTCCCTACTCATTCACCACCGATTTCATCAAACCCTAGCCTTCCACTACATTTTCATTGCAAGAAATGACAAACTCCTCACTTCCCCATATTCATCTCATGAAATAGACTTACAGTTTTAACACCATACTTCACCTTGCTTCCTCAAACCTTTGAAGAAACTCCCACATCATTATTACACTCAAATTTTCTTTCAAAATCATCGTGTCCTTATTATTCAAACCCTAAAATCCATCTTTTCCATCAAGATCATCTGGCTAGGGTACTATCCTTCAAAAAATTTCATGGAGAGTGAAAGAGAGAGTGAAAAGAAAGTGCACAAGGGAGGACATCATTCAAGGTTTGAGCCATCAAACCTGAGAGAAATCAATGCTTCTCCATTTGCCAAAAGATGTTTTATAAATGCTGGTTGTATGAAGTTTTGTGAGAAGATCCAAGAGGTTGGATGTCATGTTCCTTTGACAAGCCTTTTTTCCCACAATTTCAACATAGACAAGGCTATCATAATAGGTATAGAGTTCAGTGTTTCAACAAACATTATTTCTTTAGCCACAGGTATTCCAAATCATGGTGAAACTTGGTTCAAGGGAATGGAATTAGACCTTGATGACTATAAATTGTTCCTAAAACCAAATGTCAGAGATGCTCCTAAGCATGTTTTTCCTTTCAGACATCTGCTTGACAAGTATGCTCCTTTGATGAAGCTGATTATGAGATATTTTACATGTGAAGGGAGATTTTCTAGATTATACAGGTATCATGTCAGGTTTCTAATGCACTTCACTTCTACAAAAACACTTAATTTGTCCAACTTTTTGTTCAGAAGCTTGGTGAATATGACTGAAAAGATTCGGACCATGGGAAAGGCTCATATCACCAATTTGTTTCACCATATTTTGATTAAAATTGTGGTTGTGCATCAACTTTCAACAAAGAAAGTCACCTGGGAAACTTTCTTGGAGAAACTGAAAACTACTCCTATCATTCGTCCCACTATTTCTCTTAGCTAAACAACACCATCATGGTCAATGTTAGCACAACCAATGAAGGTTGTATCTTCAAGAAAACATGTTGAGTTTTCAAAGGCACATAGGCCTAAGGTGACCAAGACATATCAGAGAGAGAAGAGGCTTGTGTTTTCTCCACACATAGTGGAAGGTGCCAAGCCTACATCAACAGGACAAGGATCACCATCACAACCTAAGGCATCCTTGCAGGATAAGGGGCCATCACATCTTGGCACTGATGTGATAGACCTAGAGGGAAATGATGAATTTACACCAGTAAAACACATCATGATGGAAAAAGATGATAAAATCAAAGAGCTGAAAGATAAGCTGTCAAAAGCTAAGTTTTTCATTTCATTTTTAGAGCAAGAAAATGAGCAGTTAAAGGTAAATCAACTTATTTTAGGAAAAAAAAAAAAGGATTCCAAGAGCAAAGAAATAATCCACATAGATGATCAAGATGAACATGAAATTCAGGTGGTAAGGAAAATACGAAGAACCAAGGGTCTTTTAAAATCACTACAACAACAAAAGGAGGAGTCCCCATCCAAAGAGCTAGTATCATTACATGAACAAATTATGGAAGATTTTGACAACAACAAGGAATATTGGCTTGGACGGATAAATGGCCACTTGGATAATCTTCTCAAAAGGGAAAATAGAGACAACAAGTTGAGGATACACATGGCTATTCACTACCACACAGAGAATCAATTTGAAAAAATCAGAGTAAGGCAATTAAAAAGGAAATAGCAAGAAGTCCAAGACAAGAAAAGAGAGTCAATAAAAAGGGGTCAAGGAGTGAAATTGGTGGCTGAAACATCCTTGGATGTTTATCCTATCATTCATATAATTAAAGGGATAAATTTTGAAAGTTTTGGAGCATTTTTAAAAATTTTGGAATTTTGCAAAAATTGGCACACAGAAGCACTGTGTAGAGGCGCGACCCTTTCTCCAAGGGAATCAAAATAATTTTTTTTATACATGGATTGATGAATATTGATGAGTACATGCAAAATGTGAACTTTTTTTTTCATGACAACTTCTAATTTTTATGAAAAACTAAAAAAACCTCACTTTTTTCATATTTCTGCCACAAATTTTGACCAGGTGTGACGTTTCTGAGTGAGGTTGGAAAGTTCAGTTTTTGGAGGCCTTCCCATGTGGATTTTATTGAGTTTGATGGCTCATTGGAAAGTAGAAACGTGGGGCTACTTGACCTAGTTTCCAGAATTCAAAATGGACTCCTAAATATTGGCCAAAAACAACACTAAACTGACACGATGCTTTTGCTAAAAATGTTGTTTTTCTACAGGCTAGTTCGACCCATCTGTTTCTTGGCGCGACCCATCTGGCATGGAATTTTTTTGAGAAATGATCAAGAAAATATGGTAGAAAATTCGATATTTTTTGATCTATTAAGTATATTTTGGGCTTCTTAGTTGGTTTTTGCCTCTCTTTATGAGGAAATTTGTAATTAATGAGTGAGATATGCTCTCCTAAACTCTTGTCTAAATTGTGGAAACTGTTTCAACCATCCTAGTCTTTAGGTGATGATTCATCAAATGCATTTATGATGGGTTTTGAATAGAGTTTCGACCTGATGAGGTGTCATATTTTGTATTTTTCATATATACACTTGATGAAGTCATTAGAAGGGTTGGACATGTGAGAGTGATAACTGGTAAGCTAGTGTACTATTTTGACAGTAATAAAATCAGAAGTTGCAACTATTTTACAGGGATTCCCGTGTTATGGTTAATGTTCCTTATTTTTCTATATTTTCTTATGTGAATATTTATTATGCCATATTCCTTTCTGCTAATTCTATATCTCTAAAAATATCAAACATAATTAATTGGATTCAATGCTCTATTTTATCTGAGTTTTAGTAGCTATGTGTTTATTTTCCAGTCAGTGAATTCATATCTTATGCTCAGTAATTCATTTATATTCAGTTCTTTCATCCTTACACTACAACGATATGATTTTGGGACATTAGTTATAGATATGTTTCCCCTTTTGAAATTTCTGCAACTAATCCATCAGATTTATTGTCCTAGCTCCAGGATTTCATCTTCCAGTCCAACAAAACCTATAATTTCAAAACCCTCATTGATCTAAAATATCTAGCCTAAAATCATTTTGCATTCCAGTTTAGATTATTGTGTTACCTTAGAGAGAGCCCTCTCTAGTTTGGTAGGGCTAGATATCAAACCAAAATCTTGGTCTATGGTTACCTCTATTGGTATCCTTCTCAGCCTTGGGAGTATTGGTGGAGTGATAACACATACTAATACCAATACCATACCATACCATAACAATACCAATACCAACTCCATACCAATACCATACCATACCAATACCATAATAATACCATACCATACCATACCATACCAATAACATACCAATATTAATACCAATATCATACCATTGCATACCAATAACAATACCAATACCATACCATTACTGTACCATTGCATACCAATACCAATACCAATACAATTGCATACCATTGCACAACAATGGTACGCATTGGCACTGATATGCATACCAATACCATACCAATATCAATACCATACTATACCATACTAATACCAATACCAACACGATATCATACCAATACCAATACCGATACCATACCATACAATGCCATACCAATACCAATACCATACCATACCAATACCAATACCAATACCAATACCAATACCATTTCATACCAATACCATTGCATACCATTGCATGGAAATGGTATGCATTGGCAATGATATGCATACCAATACCAATACCATACCATACCATACAAATACCAATATCGATACCTTACCAATACCATTGGAAATGATATGCATTGGCAATGGTATGCATTGGAAATTATATGCATACCAATACCATACCAATTCCATACCAATACCAATACCAATACCATACCACACCATACCAATACCATACCAATACCAATGTTAATACCAATACCATACCATTGAATACCAATACCAATACCATACCAATACCATACCATTGCATACCAGTACCAATACCATTGCATGGAAATGGTATGCATACCAATACCATACCATACCATACCAATAATATTGCCAATACCAATACCAATACCATACAATTGCATACCACAATGGTATGCATACCATACCATACCAATACAATACCAATACCAATACCAATACAATACCATACCATACCATACCAATACCAATACCAATACCATAGACAAAAACACCCAACAAAGTGTTCTTGAAAATTGACCTCATCTTCAAAAATTGCACTATGCTTCATTGACCAAAACCCTAGTGCCATAGATACTCCAAAAAATTGTTTTTCGGTCGATGGAATGATATCATAGTGGCCCCACTAGATGAAAATCAATGCTCTTAATCCAATGCAACTGACGGTTCTTGCATCTGAGTCCCGGTTTGAGTTTTATAGTGAGTTGCAACTCACCTCCTCAAGCCATTTAGGGACATGTGGTCAATTTGGTCCAGGGGAATAAAATCCAAACCGAGTAGCATAACGAACTTCTGTAAGCTCCCGCAAGTCTATTTGGCCAAGGCCCACATGACTACACTAGCCAAAAAGACCCAACACAATGTTATTGAAAATCGACCTCCTCTTCAGAAATTGCACTATGCCTCATTGAACAAAACCCTAGTGTTGGAGATAATCCAACAAATGATTTTTCGGTCGAAAAAATGATAGCATAAGAGCCCTAATAGCTGAAACCCGGTGCTCCAGATCCAATGCAACTGACAGTACATGCAACTAAGTCCTGGTTTGAGTTTTATCGATAGTTGCAACTCGCCTCCTCAAGTCATTCAAGGACATGTGGCCAATTTGGTCCGGGAGCATAAAATCCGAACCGAGCAACATAATGGAGTTACATAAGCTCCCACAAGTATGTTTTTCCAAGGCCCATGTGAGTACACTAGCAAAAAATGCCCGACAAAGTGTTCTTGAAAATCGACCTCATCTTCAGAAATTGCACTATGCCTCATTGACCAAAACCCTAGTGCCGGAGATACTCCAACAAATGTTTTTTCGGTTGACAGAATGATAGCTTAGGGGCCCTGTTATCACTCAGTTTGTAGTTTAGGTCAAGTAGCTGAAGTATAAGGGTCAAACTAGTGAAACAGGGACCTACCCCACCCAATGTCACCACAATGGGGAGGTCCTTTCTATTTAGGGTGGCTAAGCCCAAGGGAGACGTCCCTGGCAATCTGGGGTTTGAAAGGAAAAGGCTCAAAGGGTTAAGGCTAGTTTCCCCTTCAC
>ML781220.1:476243-526638 GCA_009831015.1 Picea engelmannii | reverse complement strand
TACCATACCAATACCAATACCATACATGTACCATACCATACCAATACCAATACCATACTAATACAATACCATACCATACCATACCATACCATACCATACCATACAAATAACATACCAATACCAATATCAATACCATACCGTTGAATACCAATAACAATACCACTACCACTACCATACCAATACCATACCATTGTTTACCAATACCAATACCATTGCACGACAATAGTATGCATTGGCAATGATATGCATACCAATACCATACCAATACCATACCAAAACCAAAACCAATATGCATTGCCAATACCCTTATGCCTTGCCAATACCAATACCAATACCATTGCATACCAATACAGCCAATACCATTACATACCAATACCAATACCATTGCATACCAATACCAATACCAATACCATACATGTACCATACCATACCAATACCATACTAATACAATACCATACCATACCATACCAATAACATACCAATACCTACCAATACCATACCATTGAATACCAATAAAAATACCAATACCACTACCATACCAATACCATACCATTGTGTACCAATACCAATACCATTGCACGACAATGGTATGCATTGGCAATGATGTGCATACCAATACCATACCAAAACCAATACCAATATGCATTGTGAATACTCTTATGCCTTGCCAATACCAATACCAATACCATTGCATACCAATATGGCCAATACCATTGCATACCAATACCGATACCAATACCATACCATACCATACCAATACCAATACCAATACCATACCAAAGCCAATACCATACCAATACCAATACCAATACCATATCATACCATACCAATACCGTACTAGTACAATACCATACCATACCATACCAGTAACATACCAATACCAATACCAATACCATACAATTGCATACCAATAACAATACAAATACCATACCGATACCGTACCATTGCATACCAATACCAATACCATTGCATACCATTGCATGGAAATGATATGCATACCAATACCATACCAATACCAATACCAAAACCAATACCAATATGCATTGCCAATACCCTTATGCCTTTCCAATAGTAATACCAATACCATTGCATACCAATACGGCCAATACCATTACATACCATTGCATGGCAATACCAATACCAATACCATTGCATACCAATAAATATACCAATACAATTTCTAATACCATACCATACCAATACCAATACCATTGCCAATACCATACCATACCATACCATACCAATACCATTGCCAATACCAATACCAATACCATACGATTGCATACCAATACCATTGCATACCAATATCATTGCATACCAATACCAATACCAATATTGCATACTATTGCATTGCAATGGTATGCATTGACAATGATATGCATACCAATACCATTGCCAGTACCATACCATACCATACCATACCAATAACATTTCCAATACCAATACCAACACCATACCATTGCATAACAATATCGTTGCATACTAATATCAATACCATAGCATACCACAATGGTATGCATTGGAAATGATATGCATACCAATACCATACCAATACCAATACCAATACAATACCATACCATACCAATACCAAAACCATAGCAAAAAATGCCTGACAGAGTGATCTTGAAAATCGACCTCATCTTCAGAAATTGCACTATGCCTCATTGACCAAAACCCTAGTGCCGGAGATACTCCGATAAATGGTTTTTCGGTTGACGAAATGATAGCATAGGGGCCCCACTAGCTGAAAAACGATGCTCTTAATCCAATGAAACTAACGGTTCGTGCATTTGAGTCCCGCTTTGAGTTTTATCACCAGTTGCAATTCATCTCCTCAAGCTATTTAGAGACATGTGGTCAATTTGGTCCAGGGGAACAAAATCCAAACCGGGTAGCATAACGGACATCTGTAAGCTCTCGCAAGTCTGTTTGGCCAAGGCACACATGACTCTAGCCAAAAATACCTGACACAGTGTTTTTGAAAATCGACCTCCTCTTCAGAAATTGCATCTTCAGAAATTGCACTATGCCTCATTGACCAAAACCTTAGTTTTGGAGATACTCCAACAAATGGTTTTCTGGTCGAAGGAATGATAGCGTAAGAGCCCCAATAGATGAAACCCAGTGCTACAGATCCAATGCAACTGACGATTTGTGCATCTGAGTCCCGGTTTGATTTTTATCAATTGTCACAACTTGCCTCCTCAGGCCATTCAAGGACATGTGGCCAATTTGGTCCAGGGGCATAAAATCCAAATCAAACATCATAATGGAGTTCTATAAGCTCTCGCAAGTTGGTTTGGCCAATGCCCATGCAACTACACTAGCAAAAAATGCTCAACGGAGTGTTCTTGAAAATCAAACTCATCTTCAAAAATTGCACTATGCCTCATTGACCAAAAACCTAATGCCGAATATGCTTGAACAAATGGTTTTTCGGTCAACGGAATGATAGCGTAGGGGACCCACTAGCTGAAACTCAGTTCTCTTAATCCAATGCAACTGACAATTCATGCATATGAGTCTCGGTTTGAGTTTTATCGAGATTTGCAACTTGCCTCCTAAAGCCATTTAGGGACATGTGGTCAATTTGGTCCGGGGGCATAAAATCCAAACCGAGTAGAATAACAGACTTCCATAAGGTCCTGCAAGTTTGTTTGTCCAATGCACATGTGACTACACTAGCCAAAAATACCCGACACATTGTTCTTGAAAATCGACCTCCTCTTCAGAAATTGCACTATGCCTCATTGACCAAAACCCTGGTGTTGGAGATACTCCAACAAATTGTTTTCCGGACGATGAAATGATAGGGTAGGAGCCCCAATAGTTGAAACCAAGGGCTCCAGATCAAATGAAACTAACGGTTCATGTATCCGAGTCCTAGTTTGAGTTTTATCGATAGTTGCAACTCGCCTCCTCAATCCATTCAAGGACATGTGGCCAATTTGGTCCGGGGGCATAAAATCCAAATTGAGCAGCATAATAGAGTTTCGTAAGCTCCCATAAGTCTTTTTGGACAAGGTACATGCAACTGCACTAGCCAAAAATGCTGGCATAGTGTTCTTGAAAATCGACCTCATCTTCAAAAATTGCACTATGCCTCATTGATCAAAACCCTAATGCCAGAGACAGTCCAACAAATGGTTTTTCTGTTGACAGAATGATAGCGTAGGGGCCCCACTAGATGAAACTGGGTACTCTTAATCCAATGCAACAGACGGTTTGTGCATTCGAGTCCCGATTTGAGTTTTATCGCGAGTTGCAACTTGCCTCAAGCCATTCAGGGATATGTGGCCAATTTGGTCTGGGGGCATAAAATCCAAACTGAGTAGCATAAGGAACTTATGTAACCTCCCACAAGTCTGCTTAGAAACATTAAATCCTATCCTATCCTATTAATCCATCAGAGTCGATGGTTCTTCAATCCGAGTTTCGGTTTTCATTTTATGCCCAATTGCAAGTCACATCCCAAACAATTTCAAGGACTCTTGGCCAATTCCTCCTCAGGGCATAAAAACCTAACGGAGCATCATTTGAGTTTCGTGAGATGTTGCAATATCTTTTAGGCATGGACTAGGTGACCACATTATCCATCCGCTCCCGAGGGATGATTTCATAAATTGGACCCCTTAATCCAAATGTTGCATTGCTTCAAACTGAACAAAACACTAGTTCTTGAAATAAATGAGTAAAGTAACTTACGAGGCATGTAACTTGAGAGTGAGGGGTGATCTAGATGACATCCTATCCAAATAATCCATCGAATTCAACGGTTCCTCAATCTGAGTCTCAATTTTCGTTTTATACCCAATTGTAAGTGGCATCCCAAACCATTTCAGGGACTCTTGGCCAATTCCTCCTCAGGGCATAAAAGCCTAATGGAACAACATTTTTGAGTTCCATGACATGATGCATGCTTGTTTAGGCATGGAATAGGTGACCACATTGTCCATCCACTCCCAAGGCATGGTTTCCTTAATTGGACCACTAAATCCAAATGTTGCATTGCTTCTTACTGAGAAAAACACTAGTTCTTGAAATCGATGAAAAAAACAACTTCTGAGGGATTGGAGCCGAGATTAAGGGGTGATCTAGATAAAATACTATGCCAGGAATCCAACAGAGACAATGGTTCCTCAATCTGAGTCTCATTTTTCATGATATTCCCAGTTGCAAGTCACATCCCTAACCATTTCGGGGACTCTTCACCAATTCCCCCTCAGGGCATAAAAGACTAACGGAGCAACATTTTTGAGTTCCATGAGATGTTGTAAGCTTGTTTAGGAATGGACTAGGTGACCACATTATCCATCCTCTCCCAAGGGACAATTTCATAAATAGGACCACTTAATCCAAATGCTGCATTGCTTCAAACTTAGCAAAACACTAGTTCTCGAAATCAATGAGTAAAACAACTTTCGAGGCATGGCACCCAAAAGTGAGGGGTGGTCTAGTTTAAATCCTATCCTAGTAACCCATCAGACTCGACGGTTCCTCAATCTGAGTCTTGGTTTTGTTTTTATTCCCACTTGCAAGTCATATCCCAAACAATTTTAGGGACTCTTGGCCAATTCCTCCTCAGGGCATAAAAACCTAACGGAGCAACATTTTTGCATTCCGTGAGATGCTGCAACTTGTTTAGGCATGGACTATGTGACTACATTGTCCATCTTCTCTCGAGGCATGATTTCATAAATTGGATCCATTAATCCAAATGTTTCATTGCTTCAAACTGAGCAAAACACTAGTTCTCTAAATCAATGAGTAAAGAAACTTCCAAGGCATGACACCTAGGAGTGAGGGGTGCTCTAGTTGAAATCCTATCCTAGTAATCCATCGAAGTCGACGGTTCCTCAATCCGAGTCTCGGTTTTCTTTTTATGCCTAGTTGTAAGTGGCATCCCAAACCATTTTGGGGACTCTTGGCCAATTCCCCCTCATGGCATAAAAGACTAACAGAGAAACATTTTTGAGTTCCATGAGATGTTTCATGCTTGTTTAGGCATGGAATAGGTGACCACATTATCCATCCTCTCCTGAGGTATGATTTCATAAATTGGACCCATTAATCCAAATGTTACATTACTTCAAACTGAGCTAAACACTAGTTCTCAAAATCAATGAGTAAAGAGACTTCCGAGGCATGGCACCCTGGAGTGAGGGGTGGTCTAGCTGAAATCCTATCCTAGTACTCCATCGGAGTCGACGGTTTCTCAATCAGAGTCTTGGTTTTCATTTTATTCCCAGTTGCAAGTCGCATCCCAAACACTTTCAAGGACTCTTGGTCAATTCCTCCTTGGTGCATAAAAACCTAACGGAGCAGCATTTTTGGGTTCCGTGAGATGATGCAAGCTTGTTTAGGCATGGAATATGTGACCACATTGTCCATATTCTCCTGAGGCACAGTTTCATAAATTGGATCCTTTAATCCAAATGTTGCATTGCTTCAAACTGAGAAAAACACTAGTTCTCAAAATCAATGAGGAAATAAACTTCCGAGGCATGGAACCCGAGAGTGAGGGGTTCTCTAGCTAAAATCCTATCCCAGTAATCCATTGAAGTCAATGATTACTCAATCTGAGTCTCAGTTTTCATTTTATGCCCGGTTGCAAGTGGTATCCCAAACCATTTCGGGGACTCTTGGCTAATTCCTCCTTAGGGCATAAAAACCTAACGGAGCAACATTTTTGAGTTCTGTGAGACGTTGAAAGATTGTATAGGCATGGACTATGTGACCACATTGTCCATATTCTCCCGATGAATGGTTTTATAAATTGGATCCTTTAATCCAAATGTTTCATTGCTTCAAACTTAGCAAAACACTAGTTCTCAAAATCAAGGAATAAAGCAAATTTTGAGGCATGGCACCCAGGAGTGAGGGGTTCTCTAGATGAAATCCTATCCCAGTAATCCATCAAAGTCGACTTTACCTCAATCTGAGACTCGGGTTTCATTTTATGCCTAATTGCAAGTGGCATCCTAAACCATTTCGGGGACTCTTGGCCAATTCCTCCTCAGGGCATAAAAATATAACAAAGTATTATTTCTGAGTTCCGTGAGATGTTGCAAGCTTGTTTAGGCATGATGTGACCACATTTTCCATCCGCTCCCAAGCCATGGTTTCATATATTGGACCCCTAAATCCAAATGTTGCATTGCTTCAAACTAAGCAAAACCCTAGTTCTCAAAATCAATGAAAAAAAAACTTCCGAGGGATTGGACCAAGGAGTGAGGGGTGCTCTAGCTGAAATCCTATGCCAGGAATCCAACAGAGACAACGATTCATCAATCCAAGTCTCGGTTTTCATGATATTATGAGTTGCAAGTCACATCCCAAACCATTTCAGGGACTCTTGGCCAATTCCTCCTTGGGACATAAAAACCTAATGAAGAAACATTTTTGAGTTTTGTGAAATGTTGAAAGCTTGTTTAGGTATGGACTAGGTGACCACATTATCGATCTACTCTCGAGGGATTATTTCATAAATTGGACCCCTTAATCCAAATGCTGCATTGCTTCAAACTGAGCCAAACACTAATTCACAAAATCAATGAGTAAAGCAACTTCCGAGGCATGGAACCCGAGAGTGAGGGGTTCTCTAGCTGAAATAATATGCCAGGAATCCAACAAAGATGAATGTTCCTCAATCCGAGTCTCAGTTTTCGTTATATAATGAGTTGCAAGTCGCATCCCAAACCATTTCTGGGACTCTTAGCCAATTCCTCCTCAGGGCATAAAAACCTAACAGAGCAACATTTTTGAGTTCCATGAGATGATTCAAGGTTGTTTAGGCATGGAATAGGTGACCAAATTATCAATCCTCTCATGAGGGACGGTTTCATAAATTGGACCCCTTAATCCAAATGCAACATTGCCTCAAAATGATCCAAACACTAGTTCTCGAAATCAATGAGTAAAGAAACTTCTGAGGCATGGCACTCGAGAGTGAGGGGTTCTCTAGCTAAAATCCTATGTCAGAAATCCAACAGAGATGACGGTTCCTCAATCCGAGTCTCGATTTTTGTTTTATGCTTAGTTGCAAGTGGCATCCCAAACCATTTCAGGGACTCTTGGCCAATTCCTCATCAGGGCATAAAATCCTAACAGAGCAACATTTTTGAGTTCCATGAGATGTTGCATGCTTGTTTAGGCATGGACTAGGTGACCACATTGTCCATCCGCTCCCAATGCATGGTTTCCTAAATTGGACCCCTAAATCCAAATTTTGCATTGCTTCTTACTGAGAAAAACACTAGTTCTTGAAATCGATGAAAAAAAAAACTTCTGAGGGATTGGAACTGGGAGTGAGGGGTTCTATAGATAAAGTCCTATGCCAGGAATCCAATGGAGATGAGGGTTCCTCAATATGAGTCTTGGTTTTCATGATATGCCCAGTTGCAAGTCGCATCCCAAACCATTTCAGGGACTCTTGGCCAATTCCTCCTCAGGGCATAAAAACCTAACAGAGCACCAATTTTGAGTTCCATGAGATGTTGTAAGATTTCTTAGGCATGGACTATGTGACCACATTATCAATCTTCTCATGAGGGATGGTTTCATATATTGGACCCCTTAATCCAAATGTTGCATTGCTTCAAACTGAGCAAAACACTAATTATCGAAATCAATGAGTAAAGCAACTTTCGAGGCATGGCACCCGAGAGTGAGGTGTGCTCTAGCTAAAATCCTATCCCAATAATCCATTGAAGTCAATGGTTCCTCAATCCGAATCTTGGTTTTCTTTTTATGCCCAGTTGCAAGTGGCATCCCAAACCATTTCAGGGACTCTTGTCCAATTCCTCCTTAGGGCATAAAAACCTAATGGAGAAACATTTTTGAGTTCCGTGAGATGATGAAATCTTGTTTAGGCATGGACTATGTGACCACATTGTCCATCCAATCCTAAGGCATGGTTTCATAAATTGGACCCCTAAATCCAAATGTTGCATTGCTTCTTACTAAGCAAAACCCTAGTTCTCAAAATTGACGAAAAAAAAAACTTACGAGGGATTGGACCCATGAGTGAGGGGTGCTCTAGTTACAATCCTATGTCAGGAATCCAATGGAGATGATGGTTCCTCAATCCGAGTTTCGATTTTCTTTATATACTGATTTTCAAGTCGCATCCCAAACCATTTTCGGGACTCTTGTCCAATTCCTCCTCAGGGCATAAAAACTTAACGAAGCAACATTTTTGAGTTCCGTGAGATGCTGCAAGATTGTTTAGGAATGGGATAGGTGAACACATTATCGTTATTCTCACGAGGGACGGTTTCATAAATTGGACCCCTTAATCCAAATGTTGCATTGCTTTAAACTGAGCCAAACACTAATTCTCGAAATCAATGAGTAAAGCAACTTCCGAGGCATGGCACTCGAGAGTGAGGGGTGATCTAGCTGAAATCCTATTCCAATAATCCATCAGAGTTGACAGTTCCTCAATCCAAGTCTCAATTTTCTTTTTATTCCCATTTGTAAGTGGCATCCCAAACCATTTCGGGGACTCTTGGCCAATTCCTCCCCAGGGCATAAAAGTCTAACGGGGAAACATTTTTGAGTTTCGTGAGATGCTACAAGCTTGTTTAGGCATGGAATATGTGACCATATTTTCCATTCACTCCCGAGGCATGGTTTCATAAATTGGATCCCTAAATCCAAATGTTGCATTGCTTCTTACTGATCAAAACCCTAGTTCTCAAAATCGATGAAAAACAAAACTTACGAGGGATTGGACTCAGGAGTGAGGGGTGATTTAGCTAAAATCATATGCCAAAAATCCAACCGAGACGACGGTTCCTCAATCTAGGTCTTGGTTTTCATTATATACCAAGTTTCAAGTTGCATCCCAAACCATTTCAGGGACTCTTGGCCAATTCCTCCTCAAGGCATAAAAATCTAACAGAGCAACATTTTTGAGTTCCGTGAGATGCTGCAAGCTTGTTTAGGCATGGAATATGTGACCGCATTGTCCATCCTCTCATGAGACATGGTTTCATAAATTGGACCCCTAAATCCAAATGTTTCATTTCTTCTTAGTGAGCAAAACCCTAATTCTAGAAATCAATGAGTAAAGCAACTTCCGAGGCATGGCACTCGAGAGTGAGGGGTGCTCTAGCTGAAATCCTATCCCAGTAATCCATCAAAGTTGATGGTTCCTCCATCCGAGTCTCGGTTTTCTTTTTATTCCCACTTGAAAGTGGCATCCCAAACCATTTTGGGGACTCTTGGCCAATTCCTCCTCAGGGCATAAAAACCTAACATAACAACATTTTTGAGTTTCATGAGATGCTGCAAGATTGTTTAGGCATGGAATATGTGACCACATTGTCCATCCACTCATGAGGCATGGTTTTATAAATTGGACCCCTAAATCCAAGTGTTGCATTGCTTCTTACTGAGCAAAACCCTAGTTCTCAAAATCGATGAAAACAACAACTTACGAGGGATTGGACCTAGGAGTGTGGGGTGCTCTAGCTGAAATCCTATGCTAGGAATCCAATGGAGATGATGGTTCCTCAATATGAGTCTCATTTTTCATTATATACCGAGTTGCAAGTCGCATCCCAAACCATTTCGGGGACTCTTGGCCAATTCCTCCTCAGGGCATAAAAACCTAACGAAGCAACATTTTTGAGTTCTGTGAGATGCTGCAAGATTGTTTAGGCATGGAATAGGTGACCACATTATTGATCCACTCACAAGGGACAGTTTCATAAATTTGACCCCTTAATCAAAATGCTGCATTGCTTCAAACTGAGCAAAACACTAATTCTCAAATTCAATGAGTAAAGCAACTTCCGAGGCATGGCACCCGAGAGTGGGGTGCTCTAGTTGAAATCCTATCCCAGTAACCATCGAAGTTGATGGTTCCTAAATTCGAGTCTCAGTTTTTTTTTTATGCCCAGTTGCAAGTGACATCCCAAACCATTTCGAGGACTCTTTTCCAATTCCTCCTTAGGGAATTAAAACCTTAAGGCACGACATGACATAGCATGTAAAGGAAAGGCATGATATGGAAAGAAAAGGCATGGAAAGTGAATCCAAGGCATGGTATGGAGGGGCATGTCATGGAAATGCATACCATACAATAGCGAGGCATGATATGGCATGGCATGGCAAGGCAAGGCATGGCAAGGCATGGCATGGCATGGAAAGGCATGGCATGGCATGGCATGGAAACACATGGCAAGGCAAGGCATGCAAAGGCAAGCCATGGAATGGCATGGCATGGCAACACATGGCAAGGCAAGGCATGCAAATTCAAGCCATGGCATGGCATGGCATGGAAAAGTATGGAATGGCATGGCAAGGTAAGGCAAGGCAATACACCTTGACACCTTTTATTACATTTTTGTCATAATTATCAACCCTTTAGGGCTTGATGTATTGAATTTTTTCTTTGGAAGGATTGACATTTGGATGTGGTCTAGTTGAATGAGTATCTATAGCATCTTCAAAATTACCTATAAACTAGTTAATTCTCAAAGGACCTATAAGCATATTACAATGGGCCAAAATGTCCTAGAAAAATATTCATTTGTGAAATACAAGAGAATAATATATATAGACCAATTAATTCTCAAAGTATTTTTATAGGCAAACATAATCATATATAACACACAATGGAGAGGGTTGGCACTTACGATTATGTAATAGAATTTACAATTGATAGTTAAAATGTATAACACATTTTTTTACGATCTTTACTAACATTTATTGGAATTGTTGCATGTTTTACAACATTGGAATGACTTCTTATTTGTAAATTATTTGAAATTTTATTATGGTATGTGCACTTTGATATGATGTAATATGATTATGGTTTCATTTCATATGTTGTAATATTAGAAATATAACACAAAAATTACATATTGCATGAAATAAATAATAACTTTTCATTTTGAATGTTCTTTTTTGCAGAACACAGGTCTTCCAAAAGATCCAGTTGATCCTCATGAGATAGATCCAGATTATAATGGGTCTAATACAAACATGGGATATGATGATGATGAGTCAGATGAAGAAGACACTGTGAATGATGACGACGATGACCACAATGATGATGATCAAGATAATGCTGATGACCTAGTTGTTGGTAGTAGCCAGTGACATTGATCATTGTTGTATATCATTATGATGCCTATTTTCATGTTTATTATAATATGTATCATTTTCACCTGCAATACCATATTATTGAGTTTTATCATTTTGACATTTGTCCTTTGGACATATATCATCTTAACTTACGTCGACTGTTGTCCATGTATCATTCTGACATGTTATTGATCTATTGTCATATTTGAATTTCACTTGTTGTAGTTATATATGATGATGATATTATCAGTATTAAATATATAAGTTGTTTGACATGATACTTATCTAATATTGATATGTTTGACTAGTTTTAATTATAGATGATAATCATGTTATAAAAATTATCTTGTTATTTTATATATATTGTATGTTTTAGATTTTATTTAGATGGAGATTTAATAAGTATAATGATGTTGTTAGTTTGTATGGATGTCCAGTTCCCTACTTTTTTTTTATAAAAGATATCATATAAAATACTTCAAATGAAATATGACTTACTCTATAATAATATAGTTTTTTAAGATGCATGATATATTTAAATAATTAAATTGAAATAAAAAAAGTTAAATTACTAAATGGAATCTAAAAAGGACACAACATGAGTTGTTAAAATGGAAGCAAAATGTGGCTTTAAAATGGAAGTAAAACTCAACATTAAATTTGAAGCCATACTTGGAGCTATTTCTGGATCTAAGTAGGAAGCTAAATTGGCTGCTTAACAAGAAGCAAAAATGGATGCTAATTAAGAAGAAAATCCCAACACTAAAACGAAGCAAACCCTGGACCTAAAAAAGAAGCAAAACGAGACACTAAAAAGGAAGAAAACCTTGGAACTAAAAGGAAGCAAACCACAGAGCTAACAAGGAAGCAATTATGGAAGCAAAAAAGGATGCAATAATGGAAGCACATCTTGGCATTAATTTGGAAGCCAAAATAGAAGCTATTTTCGATGCTACATTAGAAGAAAAACATGAAGCATGATTGGGAGATAAACTAGGTGCCACACCTGGAGCTAAACTAGGCACTAAACCAGGAGCTAAACCAGGATCTATCAAGAGCCAAAATTTCTTTGTAAAATGATAGTGAATCAATATATGGCTAATAGTTTGAGGACCTTTGGTACATAAGATACAAAAACTAGGCCCTTCCCAACCCTTGGACGATAAATTATCCCATGTAAGTATCTTATTTTCCAACGATAGCCATATAAAGAGTTTGATTTTTAGAGCTATATTCCAGTTCCATATAGCCTTCCTCCATTTGCCTATGGACTGCTGCCAAATGATCGAAGCTAAGGCTCTATAAACATTTTTGACAGTAAGTACTCCATACTTATCTCCTCCAATCCATTTAAGTTTGTCCTCCCTTTCCTGAAGCTGGATACTAGATCCTGATAATGAACTGCAATAACAGTCCCATTATATTGCTAAATCTCTTAAGAGAGCTAGCTCTCCACTTTCTTTCCAATATGATCCAAATGATCCTGTCCAGGAGCCACCTCTGGCCTGATAGAGAAAGGAAAGATTTATCTATTTTAAGGAACTTAAGAGCTCAGGAGAAAGCAGAGAAGAAATTCCAAAACCAAGGATCAAGTCTTTGCCTAATAAAATCAACTGATCAGAGCCCAGGATCCAACTTAACCAATGGGAAATGATCAGTAAGGATTTTAGAAGGTTTTTCTAAGTCTGTGAAGTGACAAACACTTTTGTTGAGGCCGTTCTAAACTAGGTGGTGAATAAAATGTAAGGTAGATATTTATCTTTTATGATAGTGTGCTAGATGCCTGCCTTCGTCAATACTCTCCATAGAGTGTTCTCCACAAAATCTCTACTAAAAAGAAATAAATTCCTCAGACCCCAACCACCAAACTTCTTAGGTTTTGCAATAACCTCCCACCTACAGAGATGATATTGATTTTTTTCACTACATATAGACCACAGAAAAGAGAATATTAACTGACAGATCTTATTTAGAACTGAATCCAAAATTGCTGTCATAGTCATCCAATAAATCGATTGACTTTCCAGAACCAATTTTATTAGGAAGAAACACCCCCTAAGTGTAATCCACCTGTTGCACCAATGATCAATCCTCCTCTCAAACTTAATAATTGGCCACCTCCATTCCTCAGTTTTATAGTGTTACACGTCAAAATTACTCAGCTGGATAAGTGTCGCATGTCCCTCTCAATTGTCGTAAGTGTCACATTTTTCTTACAACTTTCGCAAGTGTCGCAAGTTGGTCACAAGTGTCGCAAATGATGTTCAGACATAATGCCATGTCAACGACACTAAGGAGACACTTATAACATCTCATATGTTTGATTTGAAGAAGGAGAACTGGTTTACTGAAGTCAAATAACTCTTGACATCTGAAGAGAGCCCTGAAACAAAGGTTTTGAGGAGGAGCGCTCCCCTATTTCATCCCTAGAAGAGCTGGCGCTCCCCCACAAGGCTTCAGGAAGCGTTATAATGCTCCCCAACCCCCTCTGAAGGAGCACTGCTCATCTTGAAGGCACTGACACTCCCCTAAAGCTTACCAGGGAGCGCTACAACACTCTAATGCCTCTTCTAAGGGAGCGCTGCCTAATCTGAGGCAGTAGTTGGCCCGTTGAGGAGAATAAGGGGAGGATCTTTCGATATTAGGAGGCAGTTGTGCTCGAATTCTTGGTTTCATCAAGAGATCCCTGATCTAAGAAGAAGGTTCCCAACTTGTTCTAAAGATAACTCAAGAGGTTAAGCTCCTCTTAACCTATATAAATAGGCTCTATGATGGTGGAAAGGGGGGAAGAACTGAAGATATGAAACTTATGATCTTGGAGGAAACTCATAGTCAGCCAAAGGAGAGTGATCAGTCAAGCTGCTGTTATCCAGGTCGTGGATCTTTCAGGCAAGGGTTAGACGAAGAGGACTTGACAAAGCTGTCGCATTCGCATCTACGATTGTAAGTACTGCTGTCGTTATTCTCATCAATATGACACGCTTGGCCTGTTTCTTTCTAGTTTGTGTCTAAATGTCACATGAACTTATCATTAATTGATAGATCTGTTTTCAAGCTAACATCAATAGAGTAGGAAGTGGTCATATCTTGTTTTGTCCACAGAACTCAGCGAGGAGCAAAGGATTTTAGCGCAACTCAGAGCGTGCAGGGACAAACGTCGATAAAAGGTACTTATGTCATCCTTCCTTCTCATGTGTTAGTTTAGATAGATTAGAAAGGAAGTCAGTGTCCATGTTAAGCACTTTCTGTCTAGAGTTAGGGTCAAGCTCTTAGAGGCGATCTACCTGTCCGCAGGGAGATTTTCCTACAACAGAAACTGGCGACTCCACTGGGGAGATAGCCTCAAATCGAAACTTCTTGTTTGGATTTTTCTCCTCATTGACCTTGTTTTGTCCCTTGATTGTTTCAGACATGGTTCACTCCTCTTTTGTTTGGTTTCACGAGATGATTGGCTCCTTGTCCTATCACACTCAGCATAAGTGTCAGAATTAAATTGCAATTTTTTGATTTTTTGACGTTTTCTGGGATTTTTAGACCCTGGCGCCCCTGTCCTAGTGTTAACAGAGTGCCAACACTACCCGATAGCCTTGCACAGAGCGTTATAATGCTCCTTTCCTTTGGCAACAGAGCGCCAGCCCTCTTTGGCTCAAAAAACCTTTCAGAATTTCTTTTTCTGGGTTTTTGCCTCTGTGTCTCCTCTGCTGAGTGGCCTTGTAAGTCAATGTTTCTTCCCTTTCAGCCTTGACATCTGTCTTTTTGAAGAACAAACATCTTGTTAGTTGGATCTCGTAGCATTCTTCAATATTTTCATTGAGTTTTCCCTGTTGAGTGAATCTTGAAACCCATGCATTGTTTTTCTCTCCTCATCAGCTGAGTAAAAACCCTGGTGAAGGTCATCAAAGGCCTACGGACCTCTTTACCTCAATTTCAGTCAAGATCAGTTGTTCTTCAACTTTTTATTTTGGGTGTGAGGTTTGTTTTTCTCTTTGATTGCTTCTTTTCTTTCGCTTTTTCGTTTCGACTGCTACGAAAGGGTGTATTGTTTGTGTGACTTTTGCTTGTGCTAGTTTGGTTTTCATTCATACAAGGAAAATAATTAGCAAAACGAGCATTGTGTTGTATTAAGCATCATTCATACGCAAACAATAAAAGACATCTTTATGATTGATTGTGCATATTAGAAGGCATTTAATTTTTTTTGCATTACATCAGGATTTGATTGAGAAAAGAATCGTTTGAGGGCATTCCTTATTTGTGCTTGATTAGTGAAAATAACTTTCTCTCTCCCTTAGATAGATATTCATCGAAAGGAAATGACTGCTTATCATATTTGATGCATTCTTTGGGTCTAAGTCATAATTCCATTTGTTTCACTTCCATGCACCCCTTTGCGTAAAGAACAACCATAAAAATCAACGCTAATTAAAAGTTATCTAGAACTTTTTCTTTTCTAGGATCCTCCACCAACAGTAGAATAGGCTTAGTACTTTGGATTAGGGCTGTGAGCATAACTCTCCAAAGTTTCCAAAACAAACAACAACATCCTGAGTTAGGGAGAGTAAATCCAGTTATCGTATAAGTTTGCCTGGGATCCCCCTCTCACACAGGGGTTACGCACGAGGTCGCATTCGGGTGAGCTACGGGGACTAACCCTCCGTGGTTTAACTGATTGTGGTGGTCAGATCGTATTATGGGGATCACTTTGAGGTAAATCCACAATTACTGCATGGAAGCCTTTTAGTTGATTTCAGGCTTGATACCCTGCTCGTACGTTTGGATCGGACTGTCGACTGTTCCCGCCCAGGGGCTGACTGCAAATTGGTAACCTTAGTGGCCATAATATTTAGGGTCTTACACAAGGTGACGATGACGGGAAGTCTCACTGTACCTGGAGAAGACATTGGTCAAACTCACTCGGGCTCCTTGGAGGGTAAATCCACAATTACTGCATGAAAGCTTGCACCAAGGAGTAAGTCCATTAAGCAGGTCACCATTGTAACTATTCCACCCTATCCCCGCCCCTTCTGGACTTGATCATGCGATGTTGGATTTCATCACCAACTAGTACGATCATCAAAAGAAGGTCATGTTTGCTTGGTTGTGATTCTTAGATTTTTTTTAGCCTGTGCTGTTTCTTTTCGTTAGTTGGCCATAGATTTCTTTCGCTGACTCTTTTCCACCAACATCGACCCTCCACGCCGCTCGCGGAGGTTACAGGGACTTCCTCCAGAAAATATGGAATGAAATACCCCTTTACCCCCTCATTCTACAGAGGAATCCCCTCAACAGAGCGAGGTTCATAATACCACAACTTCCCAGGAAGAAGTTCCTATTCCTTTGGAGAATTTTCAAATTGTCTCAGAATCTCTGGAAGCTTACCGCATTCCGGAGGGATATGAACGACAAATCCTCCACCTGAATTCCACTGGAGAATTTGTTGTCATCAATCCTTCTGACATTCCAATCGGATCTTCTCAAAACCCTTTAGCGAGTGACCCTTTTTGGACTGTGGACGTCGTTCGGAGTCCACCACGCTTGGTGCGAGATCTTTATGGGACAGGAGAAGGTGCCGATGCACCTTTTTCCTACACTGTACCCCAAAATCACTTCACCGGTACTACCACTTTTACATCCACACCAACCGTTGGTCCGAACATACCGTCCGTTGGCCCAAGGCATACTATTCCCCTCCAGACGTCCCATTCGACAATGGCCCCACACATTCCGACCATCCCCGCCGGTAACGCGGTAGTTAATCAAGCCCCGATTGGCACACCTGTAACACCGAGACCTACACTCCCTTTTGGATTCAGGGCACTGAACGCTTCTGCTACCACCACTGCCCAAACCACTACCCAAATTATACTGGGAAGTTCCATACCTATCCAACAACCCAGAGGGACTGGCCTTGGTGGTCCTAACTCGATCGGTGGCACCCGTCAGTCATTGGCACGACTTTCAGATCCCGAGAACTCTACCTCAAACTGGGGGGCATCCTCCCTCTGGAGGAAAAATTCCATTCGGAGGGAACCCTAATGCTGGGGGGCATCCTCCCACCAGAGGACAAATTCCATTCGGGGGGCACCCTCATGCTGGGGGGCAGCCTCAATCCAGAGTACACCATCAACCACAAGGACAAAATGTGTCCACCGCACCCAATCCGTGGAGCGTCCCTTTTCAAGGAAACCCACATGCCTCCATGAGACAAAATGCTCAGACTCCGCAACCACCCCCTTATGGACAAATGCCAAACCCACCCTATAATCCACAAAACCCATCCGGTTATCCTCCGCTCGCAAACACTTCTCAAAACATCTCAAATACTATGTACCTTGGTCAAAACCAACCTCACATGAGAAGGCCCACGAGTTATAATTATCCACATAACCCAGTATTGGGCCCCACTGGTGTCCCTCTACCACACCAGCATTACCCACAGGTTAACCGACAACTACCTTTTCTAGCCACCCTGGACCTTCCAGACTTGTCTCGGTTAACGAATGATCTCATTTATCATTCTCCGATTTGGCCAGCTATTCCAACTAAACTTCCTTCTGATATCCCAAAATTTGAGGGAAAGTCTGGAGAAGACCCAAACAACCACGTGATGACCTTCCATTTGTGGTGTTCATCCAACTCCCTCATGGACGATTCGATTCGTTTGCATCTTTTCCAACGAACACTCACGGGTTCCACAACGAAATGGTATATTGAACTACCACGCGCATCCTTTCACGATTTCAACTCCCTCGCCATGTCCTTCCTCACACATTTCCAACTACCCATTTGATACGAGACGGGTACTGAACTATTAACCTATCTTCGTCAAACAACTTCCATACATATCTCCGATCATATCCATGAATGGAGACGACGATGAAGGCTAATCAAAGCGGTCATCCCTGACCAATTATTAGCAGAATGGTTCACGAAATCACTATTACCCCAGATTGCTCGTGATGTTGCCATGGGTGGCGTAGTCACCGAGGAAGAAGCCATCGCCCGAGCTCAGTACTTAGACTTAGTCTATTCACAATCCGATACTCTATATGAGTTGATACCGAACGCTACCCGTGCCACTAACGATCCATCCAAACCATCGACTGCTTCGCATGAGGATGGAGATATTGGCTCCGTCAAAACTCAATCTACTACCCAGTTTACTGGAACAATCCAGCGGCCCGCTTCCACGGCTGCTCCCAGTTCGATTGCACCCTCTTCTACCCCCACCCCAAACTCAGGTCTATGATGTGAATGCGGTCCAATCAACCCCTTCAGAACAACTTGGGGGCAAGAAGAAAGCGAGAAACAAACCAAATAAGAACAACAACAACGAGCAACCCAAGACCCAACTGCAAACCCCTGCTGCCGGAAAACAACCACAACGAAAACCAAAATTCCCATGTCTCATTTGTGGTGACGATCACTACACTCGAGACTGCCCACATCGCAATGAAGTGGCCAAACTTTTAAAAGGAAATTCGTAACCCGCTGTGCTCACTCAGCCTTTTCCGCAGCAACAATCGTTGGTTGCACAAACCCCCACGCCAGGGGGCAGTTCCAACCAACCCCATGATGAGGCCTCGACAAGTGCCCACATTTACATGTTTAATGGAGTTAATCTAACAACTCGCTCTGCGACATATGAAACGCTAGTTAAACCTGATAAGCCGAAGATCGCTAACAGTTCTACATCAGACCCATTACCATCCTCCGTCAATCCTCCATCTGTTAGCCCTCCATCCGGGTCACTTCAGATTGAGAAACCTTCTTTTGACTCCATCCTACGCCCTCCTAAGAGCACCATCTGGAAATCTACATTCAATCCTAATTCATGGGCTGCCCAAAACTACAATAGCGTAGAAGATTTGGCCCAAGCCCCGTGTGCCATGTCCACCTTGGAAGCTCTACAACACTGTCCCAACCAACGTAGAACGCTCTTAGCTTCTATTGGCACTTTCAATCCAGATTCATCAAATTACTTCACGTTTAATCTGGATGCTCATCAACCGCGACTCTCCCACCAGCTAGCTTTCCAAATCGATGTGGTTGTTCACAATCAACAAATCCACTGGACTATCCTGCATGAGGGAGCCTCCACCTGTGTCATGTCTCTAGCCTGTTGGAAAGGCTTGAAATCACCTACCCTTAACAAATTCGCTACCATGTTACATGCCTTCGATGGACGAGGTTTTCATCCTCACGGATTATTACAATCCTTAGCCATTCAGCTGGGCGGAAAAACTGTCACTGTTGACATCGAGGTGGTCGATGCCCCCCTCGATTACAACCTACTACTTGGAAGAAGTTGGTTCTACGTGATGACCATTGTCGCCTCATCGGTGTTTCGATGTGTACAATTCCCCCATCAAGGCAAAATTGTTACCATCGATCAGCTCGATTTCTGCACACCCGACGCTCGCATCCCTGCTACCAACAACATTCCCTTTCTGGGAGACCACCCAGTTACGTATGAAAGCGTTGGTGTTGGCTTATTGAAAGATTCTAGCCTCATGGGTACTTTCCCTACACCACTTCCACCTACCACACATCATATTTCCACCGTCAATATGATTTCGACTATGCCTTATCAATCCTTGGAATCATCCGACCCTTGGGTTGTGCCTAGTCCTTTGGAATTCGATGTGCTCGGGGACACAATTCCACTGAGCCCAACCGAGGCCGCATATGTAGCTATTCAATCTGCCTCTCCCTTTTCAAACACTTCACATTCATTGGCACCCGATACTTATTCAGTTCCCTCGTGGTTAGATTCCCTATCATCCGTCGTTGATTACATTTCCCAAATTTTTCCTTCGGACGAATCTATCATGGAAATGATTAGCATTGACGATCTGCCCTGGGATGACAACCACCATCGATCCTCTTTTCTTCCACCTTTGGAAGAAATCCAAGACATACAATCTGTCTTCCCTCCCGATGTTACCGAAGCTCCACAATCTCCTATCCTCACACAAGATACTCTCTCTAAGGGGAACATGGGTAACATCTCTACCACGGTTACGATTGACATTTCAATCAAAGAAGGTGTCGTGGAAAACATCAACCTTGGTGCTGATTGCACACCCGATGAAGTGGTTTCTTACACTGCTTTATTCAAGGAATTCCGCGATGTCTTCGCATGGAGTTACGAGGAAATGCCAGGGATCGACCCTTCGATCGTCATACACGAAATCAAAACTTACCCTGACGCGAAACCGGTTCGGCAAAAGCTTCGCCCGGTTCATCCCAAGAAAATCACAGCTATAAAGGCAGAAGTTGAAAAACTTCTAAAATCTGGCTTTATCTATCCCGTCCCTTTAACCGAATGGGTCTCCAACCTTGTTCTGGTTGCTAAGAAACAAGGGACCATCCGTGGCTGCGTTGACTATCGAGACCTCAACAAAGCTTGTCCTAAGGACAATTACCCTACGCCCTTCATCGATCAAATCATCGATAATTGTGCAGGAAGCGTAATCTTTTCTTTCATGGATGGATTTTCTGGATATAACCAGATTGAAATCTTACCTACAGATCAACACAAGACAACCTTCATCTGCCCTTGGGGAACTTTCACCTACCGAAAGCTACCTTTTGGCCTTAAAAATGCTGGAGCCACTTTCCAGCGAGCCATGTCGTACGCTTTTCATGACATCAAGCATATAGCAGAACCGTATCTCGATGATTTACCTGCACATTCATTAAATCGATCCGATCACATTGATCATTTACGCGCAATTTTTCTGCGATGTCGATTCTACCGTATTCGTCTGAACCCACACAAATGCATTTTCGTTGTCGAATCCGGTCGACTCCTCGGTTTCATTGTCTCCAAAGATGGGATCAGGGTGGATCCCTTAAAGATCAAGACCATCTTAGCCTTACCTCCACCTACCAATTTAACCCAACTCCAAAGTTTGCAAGGCAAAGCAAACTTTCTTCGTCGTTTCATTTGCAATTATGCCGAGATCACCAAAGGATTTATGCGGTTAATGCAAAAGAACGCCCCGTTCATCTGGGATGACGCAGCTCAACGATAATTCGATGCTCTCAAACATGCTTTGACCCATGCACCTTTGTTACATCCCCCTGAATATACAAAAGATTATATCCTTTACTTGGCCACTTCTACTTCCACCATCGCAATGGTGTTAGTCCAAGAAGATTCCAACGGTGAAGAACATGTGATTTATTATCTGAGAAAGAGTTTATCTGGACCCGAACTCAGATATTCGCATGTTGAGAAACTGGTTCTGGCAACCGTCATCATTGTCCAAATATTCCACCACTACATCTTATTATGCACCACCATGGTAATCGCAGACTCCAACCCCATGTACCACGTCCTGACACATCAAGTACTTGGGGGAAAATATTAAAAATGGATCGTTATTCTTCAAGAATTTGATCTTGAGTTTACAAAGGCTAAAGCCAAAAATCCCTGGTGTTTGTCGAGCTTATCTGTGCTCTCCCTCGTGCCGATGAAAACATCAAACCTAGAGATTCTCTCCCTGATGAATCTCTCTTCTTCATCAACACCTCTGATCCTTGGTACGGAGACATTCTCCTCTACCTTCAAACACAATGTTTTCAGCCCAACATCTCTCGTGAAGAGCGTCGACGCATTCGTCACCAATCTCGCCGTTATATCATCCTCGGTGACACTTTGTATCGCCGTGGCATCGACAACATCCTTCGGAGATGTCTGATTCACGAGGAGGCTGAACGCGTTTTGAACAATTGTCACCTTGGCGCCTGTGGCGGTCACCTTTCCGGAATGGCCACAGCCCAAAAAATCCTACGTGCTGGCTACTTTTGACCCTCGATTTTCAAAGATTGTATCAAGGCTGTCAAGAAATGCCCACCCTGTCAAATCTTTAACAAGAAGGCACACACCCACCCTATGGCACTGCACCCTATTATCGCCATCAGCCCCTTTGCCAAATGGGGCATCGATTTCATGCAGTGTAAGCCTACCTCAGCCGGGGGGCATGGTTACATCATCGTCGCCGTCAACTACTTCCCCAAATGGGCTGAGGCTATGCCTACCTTCCTGAATGATGGCCGTACGACAGCTCTATTTCTCTTCAACCACATCATAACTCGTTTTGGTGTACCACGTGCCATTGTCACTGACCACGGTGCACACTTCAAAAACCAGATGATGAGCGAGTTACATGTCAAATTGGGTTTTCGCCATGAAAACTCATCCCCTTACTACCCTCAGGCGAACGGACAAGTTGAGGCTATCAACAAAGTCCTAAAAACCATGATCCAACGCATGGTAGGGGAAAACAAAACATCGTGGCATCTACAACTATTTTCTGCTCCCTGGGCCTATCGCACCTCTGTGAAAACTTCAACTGGATTCACTCCTTTCCTGTTGGTCTATGGCATTGAAGCTGTCCTACCAATCGAGTGTGAGATTCCATCACTCAAACTAAAAGTAGAACTCATGCCTCATACTTCTGCTGAAGAAGAACGATTTTTGTATCTATCCAAACTGGACGAAACGTGTCGCGATGCTGCTCTCGCCAATGAGGCACATCAAAAATGAATTAAAAGTCAATATGACAAATCCGTCCACCCTCGAACTTTCACGAAAGGAGACTTAGTCCTTGTTTACGACCAAGCTCACGATAAATTGGGGACAGGAAAGTTAGAACCCATGTGGCATGGTCCCTACATCGTGAAGCGTGTCCTACATAAAGGTGCCTACGAATTAGTTGATCATGATGGAATTTCCCTAGGAGAGCCCCAAAACGGGCTTTACCTTAAGAAGTACTATGCCTAGATCACCTAGCATTTGTACTTTGTACATTATTGTATTTAGTTTTGGTGTGTCTATTTCTTTCGTGTGCCCGAGTCTTTACCATTGCCACTCATGACTGTGCTTGTGTTTTCATGCGTAGATGATGTCTTCCTTTCCTATCTTTTTTGGGTTCGCGGATGGCGCTAGCCGACATACCCGGAACATTGCTTCAACAGCTTGGGCTATTTACCAATTTGACCAAGTGGTGAGTTCAAGAGGCATGTGTTTAGGACCAACAACCAACAATATGGCCGAATATCATGCTGTCATTGGACTGTTGACCCAAGCTTCCTCTCTAGGTATCTCTCGCATAATTATTTACTTAGACTCCCAACTGATGGTTTTTCAACTCAACCGCATCTACGCTATCCGTAGTCCTATCTTGCTACGCCTACACTTGCAAGTTCTTCGTCTCGAACGAATGTTCGATTACATCGAATATAGACACATTTCGAGAGAAATTAATAGTGTTTTGGATTCATTAGCTAATTTTATCATGGATCGGTATCTTGCCCACATATAAGATTCAAGGAAAGAAAAACTGTACATTACATGTAAATTAAAACACATCACAGACATCATCATGTACAAATCATTGGCATCATAAAAAACTCAAAACTGTATATATATATATATATATATATGGCATGACTGAAATGTTTATTACATCAAAAAGAATGTAGAAGAGCAAAATATTGGGTCTGTTCACCCATACAACGTCGCCTGACAAGGTATACAAAAAACATGATCACGGGAGAGACTCTAATCTCCCCGCGCTACATTGTGCTGTGAGTAACACACTACTGCACGCACTACGTGCCTCAAAAGAGAATTAATATTCTCTGGTACCCCTACGGTGTGCCTCTGCAAATGTAAAGGCACTTCCCCCCTCCGCAGAGGAGGGATACCCATCGTAAGGCCTTGGAGGTTCCTCTCAACCTCTCGGAGACCTACTGCTGGTACTGCCAGATCTGTTGCAACTGGGATGCCTCCACGATGCCCTGGTACCGGTATATTAGCCGGGCGCACTGCTCCCTTGTCTGCACGTTGGAAACAATGCATCTGTTAGAACTCTTTTACATACCCAAAAAAAAACATATACATCAAAAACTTAAAAAACAAAAACTAGACAAGGTATGGCTTAGTCTCTTACCTAACTCGTCCCAGTCTTCCCCCATGAGAAAAATCAAGTCCATACTCCCACGGAAGTCTACATCAACATAAGGGAAGTCCTCTATCCAGAGGTACTGCCGTCTCAGCCAGGCAAAGAAATCTCCAGTGAAATGGAACTCTGACTCTGAAACTAGCCTTGGAGATAGACTAGTCCACCTTTCCATCCTAGGTTCATCCACTGGTCATACCGCCAGTGCTATCTGAGGCTAGATCTGAGGGATGCGCTCTAGGAAAAATGAGACCAAAAATGAGCCATAGCCGAACTGTTTCTAACCAGTCCTGCACCGTGAGATCTGTTCCTTCACATTCCGAAGGAATGTTGCACTCCAGTTGAACAATGTTGGTTCCAAACACTGAACACCATAGGCCACCTGCGATCTCGATGCCAGATGAGCACTAGTGCTGCCTGTCACGCTTGTGATAGAAAATAAGATAGATCGCAAGGGAAAATCTCGAATATCCTTGATAGGGATCCTGCCCCCTACCAACCTTGCCCCCGGGATGCAGTGGCGTGCCAGATACACGTCCACTTGTTCAGGTAATGCCCTCTACCCAGTGAAAGATATGGGGACCCCTCTTTTTGAGAGGCCGGTCAAAAAATACACGTCTTCTAACTCAATAGTTAAAAGTTGTGTGCCGATACAGAATCCCTGTTCCGCAACATCCCAAAGGCCAATCACGTGCTCAAGCAATAGCATCTCTCTCTTCATTTTTTGCAACTTGAAAAACTTGAGCAAGCCACAAGCTCGCAAAGAGGCCCGCGTACGAGGACTCCGTAGAGCGGCTAAATCATCCATCTCATGTTCCCTCTCTTTCCATTCAATCATGATTGCCGAAGTTACCTACAAAACAAAAAATCAAGAATTTCGTTATTCCCACGTTTTGGCAATTTCGGCGATTTTCAAAAAGCATTTTAAAACATGAAACAAGATGCCCACATCATCTGAAAGAAACCACTCTCTCTTTTTAACCACCACACCCTTTAACATTTGTCAAATAATGATAAAAACGTTTTAAAAATGCAAAACAACTTTGGGGGCTGCGTGGGCATTTGGGAAGATTTTTTATGAGTTCTTTTACTAAAAATGACCCGTCTAATTGATCACAAGGGTGTAGACATCCTAATCACCCTTCTCTAAATCATTTTTTGTAAAAGAATCCCCCTTTTGTATTAATTTTTAAAAGAGGCCGATTTGGTTCCAAGTGGGGCGACTTAGGGCTTTGTGTTTTGAAATAAATAATGCCAGATTGAAGACCATGCAATTGAAAGAGCAAAGGATGGACACCTACCTGGTTCGAACGGTGAGAAAAATGATCAATCGTAGCTCCGACAGCGAGGAAAACAAGATTTGCTTCAAAATGAGATTCTCCACTACTCCAAAAATCCTTGCAAAATGAAATGGTAAATGAGTTTTCCAATCAATTGTTATTTATAAAATTTCATTTTTTATAAGGTATGGTCATTTTTGGGTTTCTCTAATGATGTAATGGCTTCACTAAACTCTGGTTTGTAGCTTTGGCATCGCAGGTCTCCTGGCAGTCCTGATCAGTTATTCACCTTGTCGCACTTGTGAGCATAGTCTTAGTTCGTTCTCGAGCTCGACAATATGAGAACGTAACCGGGTAAACTTTTATCTCTTTTTTGGACCCGTACGGATACAAACATACGAAAAAGGAACCCCCCTGGAGTCTCCTTTAAACCCTTTTCATACTCTCTAAATATGAAAAGATTGTCGAGTGACCTTGCTTCCTTTCACACTCGTTAAAAGGTTAGAAAGGGTATCTTTCGAGCGATAGTTTAACCCTTTTTCGGTCTCGTTGGACTACTGTACGAAAAAGGAACTGAGAGAGTTTTATTTTAAGTGTTTTTCCAAACTCTATAATCCCAAAAAACCTTCGAGTTTTCTGTCTTTGGACTCGTTAAAGCACACATTGACAGACCCATATGGGACCGAACCCTTACTTCTTCCGGTTCGTTAAACAAAGGAAGAGGAACTTACCGAAGGTGAGTTATATCGAGCATGTGTTATCCTCCTCGAGCTCATTAAATAAAAAAGAGGTACTCATCTATCTGGATGGGGGAAAAAATTGAAAGGAGCAAGCCAAGCAGTCTCTTGAGAACATCATCCAACACTTCTTAGAGTCGCCCTTGAACACGACACTTTGTCGCTTTACACATATCATAATCTGATGAACCTCTACACTGAGCCAATCTTTTGATTTCCTTTCACTCCTTTGGGTCACTTGACGCAAGTCCCAGTGTTCATTGCATAATATTGGTCCATGTCATGTTTTGCTGTTGTGCCCCAGTGTTCAAGGGAAGTATCCGCCTCGAGAGTCAACCATCCCAAGTATCTTGCCTAAAAACCTGTGTCATTCCATGTCCATTTGATCTGCCAAACACATCTCCATGTCTGTTTCATGTCGATTCATGGGGGATACATCAAGGCCCTCCCTCGACGAGTCTATTCCTGTCGACTCCAACACATTATCCGAGAATTAGACTTAGAAACCAATTAGTACTTTGGGACCTTCATGCCTCAATGGCAGGCCTCCTCACATTCGACAATAGGTTTACATCATTGGCCTCTGATCAAATGATTCCACGGGTGTTCGACCTCATCTCATCTATTCACATTTGCTGGAATGTACTAGGGTACCTTGGGAATCATTGACATTAATGGTGATCTCTCTCGCATTTGTTAACGGTTTACACCATTGACCGGTAATCAAGTGGTTTCTGCCATGTTCGATGTCAAGACATCTATTCACATGGTCAGATCCGTGCCATATAGGGATTGGTAAGAAGACCCTGGGTTGAGTGATCTCTTTGATATACGCTCTGCCTGGGCTGCGAAGGAATTTACATTGGACAAAGAACACATACACGGTAACATAGATCCACTTTGTATTGGTCGTGGCTATGTCTTTCCATCTCGTAGATCCACTGTGTATTCTTTGTGGCTACGATCAGTCCGAGTCATCATAGTATAGATCCACATTGTATCTTTGGTGGCTATACCTTTTTATCAATATAATTATGGATCCGCAGTATATTTTATGGCGGCCATATCCTGCTAAGTCTTGATCACCCAAGCATAGGTATGCATGCCTTGGGTTTTGAAATATGTCATGATACTTGTTGGATGTTGTTTGTGCAACTTTTGTCAGGTTCTCCGAGTCTATACCCTTGCTTGGATGTCTACAAATTATTTCAGTTATCAGTTGGCATCTTCTAACTTCATACTTTGGGGGGCATTCTGTTACACGTCAAAATTACTCAGCTGGATAAGTGTCACATGTCCCTCTCAATTGTCGTAAGTGTCACATCTTCCTTACAACTTTCGCAAGTGTCGCAAGTTGGTAACAAGTGTCGAAAATGATGTTCAGACATACTTCCATGTCAACGACACTAAGGAGACACTTATAACATCTCATATGCTTGATTTGAAGAAGGATAACTGGTTTACTGAAGTCAAATAACTCTTGACATCTGAAGAGAGCCCTGAAACAAAGGTTTTGAGGAGGAGCGCTCCCCTATTTCATCCCTAGAAGCGCTGGTGCTCCCCCACAAGGCTTCAGGAAGCGTTATAACGCTCCCCAACCCCCTCTGAAGGAGCGCTGCTCATCTTGAAGGTGCTGACGCTCCCCTAAATCTTACCAGGGAGCGCTACAACACTCTGATGCCTCTTCTAAGGGAGCGCTGCCTAATTTGAGGCAGTAGTTGGCCCATTGAGGAGAATAAGGGGAGGATCTTTCGAGATTAGGAGGCAGTTGTGCTCGAATTATTGGTTTCATCAAGAGATCCCTGATCTAAGGAGAAGGTTTCCAACTTGTTCTAAAGATAACTCAAGAGGTTAAGCTCCTCTTAACCTATATAAACAGGCTCTATGATGGTGGAAAGGGGGGAAGAACTGAAGATATGAAACTTATGATCTTGGAGGAAACTCACAGTCAGCCAAAGGAGAGTGATCAGTCAAGCTGTTGTTATCCAGGTCGTGGATCTTTCAGGCAAGGGTTAGACGAAGAGGACTTGACGAAGCTGTCGCATTCGCATCTACTATTGTAAGTATTGCTGTCGTTATTCTCATCAATATGACATGCTTGGCCTATTTCTTTCTAGTTTGTGTCTAAATGTCACATGAACTTATCATTAATTGATAGGTCTATTTTCAAGCTAACATCAATAGAGTAGGAAGTGGTCATATCTTGTTTTGTCCATAGAACTCAGCGAGGAGCAAAGGATTGTAGCGCAACTCGGAGCGTGCAGGGACAAACATCGATAAAAGGTACTTCTGTCATCCTTCCTTCTCATGTGTTAGTTTATATAGATTAGAAAGGAAGTCAGTGTCCATGTTAAGCACTTTCTGTCTAGAGTTAGGGTCATGCTCTTAGAGGCGATCTACCTGTCCGCAGGGAGATTTTCCTACAACAGAAACTGGCGACTCCACTGGGGAGATAGCCTCAAATCGAAACTTCTTGTTTGGATTTTTCTCCTCATTGACCTTGTTCTGTCCCTTGATTGTTTCAGACCTGGTTCACTCCTCTTTTTTTTGGTTTCACGAGCTGATTGGCTCCTTGCCCTATCACACTCAGCATAAGTGTTGGAATTGAATTGCAATTTTTTGATTTTTTGACGTTTTCTGGGATTTTTAGACCCTGGCGCCCCTGTCCTAGTGTTAACAGAGCGCCAACGCTGCCCTATAGTTTTGCACAGAGAACTATAACTCTCCTTGCCTTTGGAAATAGAGCGCCAACCCTCTTTGGCTCAAAAAACCTTCCATAATTGCTTTTTATGGGTTTTTGCCTCTGTGTCTCCTCTGCTGAGTGGCCTTGTAAGTCAATAATTAATCCCAAAAAATTTACTTTCCAAAACAGCCTCCTATTAATCCCAGTCTCTTCTAAAAATAATTGATCCTTCTAGACTACATGGACTATGCACGAGAAATCATCTTCTCTCAACCACAAGGTGTTTAATTTGAAATGGTAATCTTTAGAGTGAAAATTATGATCAAATTGAAACATTACAGGCGCATGATCCGAAATATATGGGTAGGCTACCCATGATCGATATCTGCGAATATTTCTCAAGAAATCATCCGCGACAAAAACCCTGTCCAGTCTTTTCATAATATTGTCTGATCTCGATCTTCCATTTCTCTAAGAGGGAACTACAACATCAGGTAAGATATCCACCAACCCACTGTCTAGAAAACGCTCTTTGAAAAAACCTGTCAGCTGATTCGACTGAGTTGAATCCCCCCAGATCTCTCCTTCACTCAAAGTAAAATTAAAATCCTCAGCTACTATCATATTTTTAAGGGAAAGTAACCCCCTATCCATCACTTTGTCCAAGAAATCCTTTATGTCTATATAGGGCCCATATACGTTTAGAAAATATATCTGCTACTTTAACTCTATGCTTGTACCTGTCAAGAGTAAACCACCACAATTGATGTAAGATGATAGATCAAATTTGGATGGGTCCCAAGAAACCAGTAGGCCCCCATACTTTCCAACTGAACTCACTGCACAGGTATACCAATCAGGTCTTAAAGAAGTTAGGAAAGATCTGGCCCTCGATTCATCCACCAAGGTCTCTTGCACAAAAATAATATCAGGATGTGTTCTATTAAGAAGTCTATGCAAAGAGGAAAATTTAATGGGTGCCCCTACCCCTATGATATTAAGGTAGATAAATATCATGGTTTTTCCCTTGCTAGGGATTTCATACCTCTAAGAACCCCAATATAAAAAAAAGTGGAAAAATTTAACTCTGGAGTTTCAGGTAAAGTCACGACTTTCTTTCATGCACTCCTAGTTTTTATAGGGTATATTTCACATCCCAATCCCCTCGAACATGCATAACTCTTTTCAGAAGCCACTCCAATCCGGTCTCGTAATCCAGACTCTCCACTTGACTCCTCTCTAGTAATAGTAGCCCTCCCTTGGTAAGTGGGAATAGGGATAGGAGAAATAATTTCTTTATAAGAGGGGACCAGGGAATCCAAGACAACTCCTAAGGATATTTCTCAAATCTCATGATCCCTAAACCCTAGTATCAAAGGGATATCCTCCACTGGCTCACTAGAGAAATCCTTATCAACCCGCATTTCCGTCACTACTACAGGCGCCTAGCTGATACACAAGGACTCCCCCCCCCAGATCACTAGCCAGTACAAAAGAACCACAAAGGTCCAAATCCCCACCAGGAGTCAAACTCGGAGGTAATATACTTTTCCCCTTAGGCTCCAACGAAGGCTCTACTATCTGAGTAGTTAAATGAGATAGGACCCTCCCTCGATCTTGTAAGCTAGAGGAATCACCTAAAGAAGGAAAATCCTCCCGCTCCAAATTTTTTAATGTTGCACAATCCCGCTTACTACCCTCAACCACCATTAAGAACCCATCCAGAGAGTCTCGTTCCCAAGAAGATAACGAGAAAAAGAGAGAAGGGAATATACATTTTAACATACCCGATACATTTCTCCAGGCGCCAACTTTCAAGTAACCTCAAAAACTATATAGATAGGGCTTCTAGCATATGATTCAACCTTTGGGGAGGCTTCTCATGTCGCCTTTCTTAACATAGTGGATTCATACTCCTCCTCCACCTCCATACCCTGGCAATCCCTTCATAGATGACCCGTCTTGGGCCATGTCCTAAGTCATAGAAGCAACTTGACGGAGAGGAAGCCGAAGGCATACATTAAGTGATTAGATATTAACAAAATAATCCAATATGATCACTTGCATGAAAAAGGAAAAAACAATTTTAATGCACCGACTCTTGAGATAAGGGTTTTGAAACCCTAATATCTAACTGTAAAGAAAGAATCGTGACATGCTAATGTCTCATGCACTGATCCTAAGCTAATTATATTTCATATTATAATAGTGTTAAATGTGGTGAGAGATTCACATAATAAATATGAGAACTATGGATTAGGTTAGAGTCACATCTTATCAAGGAATCAAATTCAAAATGAAATTAAATCTTCTTTGAAAAAAATAATAAGTATAACTAACAATTCAATTTGGGAAATATTATAAATAAATTTTTTTTTTAATATTTATGTAAAAATATATAAATTATATTTGTAAATACTATATTATATTTAAAGAAATAGAGTGTATTATCCATTTTAATATTGAAGAAAGATTGTAAAAATATTTTTTTATTAAAATGTGTTTTGGTATACATTTTCTAGTCTTAAATTCATATTTTCTTTTATATATTAGATAAAATATTTCTCTATAATTATCATATTTACACTATTTTTTATTTTAATATTTCTATATAATTATCATATTTACACTATTTTTTATTTTTATCTAAATATTGTATCTATCTTTTTTATTTTTCTATATAATAATTTGTATGTTTAGTGTAAAGATCAATTTTATTTCTTTTATTATTATTATTAATTGTTATAAGCATTATATTTTTGTGAGTATTTTTTTTCAAACTGAAAAAAAAAGTACTTATAAACATTACATATCACTAATAAGAAAATTTCTCTAGTTAAGCTTCAAAGAACTATCCTCCCCAACCACAGACCCAACAAAAACATTCATGAGTCAAAGAGACCTCACATCCCCTTTGTCATCATTTGCACCTCTATCGTTTGTACCATATTCTTCATTTGTGCTTGTTCTCCTGGGTTGATTGATACTAGTTTTTTTTTTTCCAAAATTTGTCACAATGCAACAATTTGTGCTTGCACGTCCAAATGCCTTTCTTATTGCTTATATGTCGCGTGCTCAAAAGCTTCATCAATAGCTTCCTTTACCTAATCTGTAATCCTCTCTAAATAATCCTATGACAGGGCCTGGGTGGCCATTTCCTTAAGTGCTTTCCTTTTGTTTCATTTTGGGACCGGTTGATCCAGGTGGATATCGGTGACCACCCTCCTTTCCCAACTGGCTCAAAACAATTTTATGGCAATTTTGGTAATTTACTATTTTTAGCAGTTTTTAACTTATGGGGCCATTTTGAGGGCCTAAATGAAGGTTTTTGAGATCAATATTCTAAATGCTAGCCAAAGGCATGATTGAGACCCCAAAATGCATCTCCTCGAAGGTACCTTTCCAACGGGCTATCATACGCCTAAAATGGAGATTGTATGCAAAAGTTACGACCCCAGGAAGTTGATGTACTAACTTACCCAAACGGGTCCCACATGACTTTTGGCGCTTCATCTTCTAGGGTTAGGTTTTTGGCATTCCTGTTTATTCTAAAAAGGCCTTCAGAACCTCATTATAATCATCTTCTTGTGAATGCGAGTAGCCGTCACATCTCTTCTCAGAGATAAGTTTCCACCATTCTAGTGAGTCTTGCACGTTGTATTTTTACGGTCTCTGTACATTTATTTCATTAATAGAAATAATTTATTACTGTATATCTGTGTTTATGGTTGCATCTCTAATACATTTCTATTATATTATTGGATATCCGTGATATCTCTGTGCATTTCTTTATTATTTATCCGATCTCATTTCGTGTCGAAAATAATTTGGATCAGTGGTATCAGAGCAGGCTGCGCTTGATCATTTTTTAGTGCATGTCCCTGATGATGTATGAGTATAGAAAGTTGGTCCTTGAGATTGTCTCTCTTGAGGACAATCTCTCTCGCACACCCAAGAAACCCTCAATGGCAGAAGAAAAAAAAAATGATGGAGCGGACGATCTTATCATATGTTGCTTGAGCAAGCTCTCACGTGACAGAGGGATGAAATGATGGAGAATTTTTCCCACATCCTTCAACGCCTGTCGATAGAAACAGGCGCATATTCATCAAGAGGCCACTTTGGAAGCACCTCGACTTTCAATGTACAAGTTAATTTTGATATTCCTGTATTTGAAGGATAGATAAATGCAGAAGCCCTAGACAAATGGTTAAATCTGCTAGAAGGTCATTTCTCTATTCACAATTTTTTTGACAGAAAAAATATCATCTTCGCACTCCTTAAATTTCTCCCCCATGTCAAAAATTGGTGGGAAACTTACTGGGACCAATTTTCCACAGAGGAGTTTGGAATATATGGGGCCAAGCCCACTTGGGATTTTTTTGTGGATGCGGTAAAGGAACAGTATTACCATGTTGGCAACTATGAGGACCAGTACATGAGATGGACCACATTGCGGAAAGAAAGGGGCCAACCAGTTTTGGAGCTCACCAATACCTTCCATACCTTGTGAACCAAGCTGGGTATCAAAGACTCCGAATGACATTTGGTTCTGAAATACCGTGGGGCTCTACATAGATACATCCAAACTGAAATGGATTTTCTGTATATCTCATCACTCAGTGTTGCTTATCAATATGATGTTAAAATCGAGTAGAAATTTAAGCACCAGAACAAATGAGAGTTTGGGTCTGCAAATCTGCAACAACCAAAGTATGAAAAAGACGTCCCTAACAAACAGTCTCCCGAAAACCAATCCAATCCACAGAAAAAGAAGGGTCATGGGAAGACAAAGAAGGACACCGAAAAATGGTGTGATTTCCACAAAATCCCTTGGCACAACGCCGATGAGTTTCGCTCAAAATAGTGATTGGTGGCTGAGATCAAAGACAAGGAGCTGAACCTTGATTTAGAATCTAATTCTAGAAATACTGGTAAAATAAAGATCATCGACACAGACCCCACTGCTATTGTCACGACCACAACAATTCAACCAGAAGAAACAATAGATCCTGAAGAGGGGGAGTGCCTTTTTCATTCATAGATGTGGGTGAAGGGGACCCCGCTGCATTTTATTGTTGATAGAAGAAGCCAAAAGAACCTCATATCAATAGAGGTTGTCAAATAGTTGGGATTGTCGACAACACCACACCCACAACCATACAACATCAAGTGGCTTCACCAAGGATGAGATCTTCATGTTATCCAACAATGTTGATTGTCATACGACATCCAACCCTTAAAGGATGAGGTATTATGTGATGTTTCCCCATTGGATGTCTGTGATGTCCTCTTGGTCCAACCATATATGTGGAGATGCCATGATGTTTATGAGTCTTGACCCCGTAGTGTCATTGTTACTTTGGGGGGTCATCTGTATAGAATACCAGAGGTAGTTCTGACTATTGTTCCACCTAAACAGTGCCGCAAGGTAGTATCTCATACTGCAAAATTCAACTTCTTCATAATCTGTTCAAAAGGGGAACATAAGGACACTGCAACCACTACAGCCTCACCCAAAGCACCTTCTATCCAATAGAAGAAGGTCGACAAGGTTGTAGGAAAGTGAAAGGATTCCTTCTACACATTGTCCTCTCGTGTAGCTTGACTTATTGAATAGCCTCAGCCTTAACAGGTTCGTGACAGGCTTCCAAAAACTGAGTAGCACGACGTCTCCAACAAGGCAAGCAACTCACCAAGATGCAGATTCAACAAATGCTTTTCCCTCTCCCCCGGGCACTCAACACAATGCATACCATTGATTCCTAAGGAGGGAGGATTGATCCAGGTGGATATTGGTGACCACCCACCTTTCCCAACTGGCTCAAAACAGTTTTCTGGCAATTTTGGTAATTTACTATTTTTAGCAGTTTTTAACTTATGCCCACTTTGAGGGCCTAAATGAAGGTTTTTCGAGATAAATATTCTCAATGATATCTAAAAGAGTTATTGATCCCCCAAAATGAATCTCCTCGACAACACCTTTCCAATGGGCTATCATACGCCTAAAACGAAGATCATATGCAAAAGTTATGGCCCCGGGAAGTTGATGTACTAACTTACCCAAACGGGGCCCACATGACTTTTGGCGCTTCATATCCTAGGGTTAGGTTTTTTGATGTTTAGGGTTTTTGGCATTCCCGTTTATTGTAAAAATTACTTAAGAGCCTCATTGTAATCATCTTCTTGCGAATGCGAGTAGCCGTCACATCTCTTCTCAGAGATAAGCTGCCACCATTCTAGCGAGTCATTCACGTTGTATTTTTACAGTCTCTGTACATTTATTTCATTAATAAAAATTGTGTATTACTGTATCTCTGTGTTTATGGTTGCATCTCTGATACATTTCTGTTATATTATTGGATATACGCGATATCTCTATGGATTTCTTTATTATATCTCTGCTCTCATTTCGTGCCGAAAATAATCCGGATCACTGGTTTTTCCATTTCCTACTCCTTATGCTTCTTATATGGGTGTGGTATTGTCTTATGTGTTTTTCCTGCACTAATTCCTCTCTATCCTTCTTGTTCTTCATCATCTCTTATCTCTTATGTGTCCAATTGTTGTGTGTCAGGATGCTCTTTCTCTGTTGGTGGGATTTTCCACTCAACATCCCAATCTTCCATGATGTGGCCTATCTCTTATTCTATGACCCTGTATTGTGTGGGAAACCATTATTGACTTGGGTCCTTCTTTTCTTGGATATACATGTGATGGAACCTTTCCTTAAATCACACAACTGGTTGGTACGTTTCTACCGCCTGTGGTAAAATGTGCGGTGTTCTCTTAAATGTTTTCCTGTATAGTCTCCTTATAGATATAACAAGCTATATTTTTATCCTGATGTCTTGCCTTGTGCACAATATACCATAATTTAGCATATCTTTCTGCCAAGCATTTTTTATTGGTTTCTAACAAAAATTGGGAGGCTTTCGACTCCCTCCAAGCTACTAATGATATTAGTATCAATAACCATGCATAATGAAACTCTATACCTCTATATTAAGCTTCGCTACAGTCTATCTTGAACTGATTGACTAAGAAGGTCACCCAGCTCATCTATTCTCCTTCAAAATAATTCTCTGTCACTGTTATTGCCTCTGCTGGCACTTGATCCCTGCGACACTTTCTCAATAATTTAGATGATAACACTTGTGTTGAAAACTTTACAAAGTCATCACTGATATTTTCCACATCGATATCCTGCTCTTATGAATGTTCCAAACTTATCATTCATCTTCTCTGATAATAGTTTTTCATTCGATTTATCTATAAATAGTGGTGATGGATCCTCCCCTGCCATTAGTAAACCTATTATTCATGCAATCAATTCTATGTCATTGGAAACATCTTTGTCCAACCATATATGTCCCCCATGGATGCAACTTAACAACATATTCACATAGGCATTGATCTCCGCACTCCTACCAAAATATGGGATATGTAACAAATTTAGGATCCCTGATTTCTCCAATCCTGCAACCGAAGTCTTTGGCTCAAATTTAATAAATGACGTTTTTGGAATGATGAATGTATTTAGATATTTTCTAGGTGCTAAGTCTGGGAACTTGTTCTAGTATTCTAGATCATGATATGTAAACTTCAGACTTAGAACTACACCTAACATGTCTCCTTCAACTATTACTTCAGGTGGAATTTCTAGCTCCACAAGGTCATATTTTTCTTCCTTCTGTAAGTGGACCAACTTTGCTAACGACTTCCTTGGTGGTATATAATCCAGTGGGAAATTTGCCTAACTTGAATTTGACACAGATGTTCCTAGACTCTCTTCTTGTACCAGTACTACCGGTGGCTTAGTGCGTTGTTTCTTTGGCTATGAAGTTGATGTCATGGCTTCTTTGGGTGGCACCATAACTCTCTACAACTCCTTTCTGCAATGTTTCTTACTCATCTCTATCGGTGTTCTCTCGGCTCTCTCCTCTTCATTTATCTATGAAAACTCCAAATAACAATCACTTCTGGCTATCAAACTTTCAACTGCTCTTATCACCTGTCTCCAGTTGTTTATTTTCTTCACGCCCAAACTTGTTGTCCAATCCAACTGTACTTCACATTCAATTCTTTCCATATTTTACAATAAATTTAGATTATTATGTAGATCATGGTATGGATCTTGTCAGTCTGTCACGATCTTGATGTCGCTTTCCATTAATGATTATGTGTCTCCACTACTTCACCATTATCATCACTCTTTAGTGTGTTTCCCATAAAGTTTGATATTTAATGCCTTCAACCGTATTTTGCGTGAATATTCAACCTTGCCTTCTTTATTCATACTCTCTTTCTCCTTTCTGCACAATTCACCTTCTTCTTTCTTGTTTGTGTCATTTTCTTCCATCATTCAAACTCCTTTACTGATTTTTCTTTTTCTCTTAATAATACACTATGATACAAGTATTATGGTACACATTGCACACTAAGACTAGTGCGTGGAAGCCTGACTATCCCTATAAAATTTCAGCCGACTACCGTCAACCAGTCCTTCCACAACTTCTCCATTCAATATCTCTAGATGGAAAACACTTGCATCTGTCACAAACCTGATCACATAGGGCCCTAACCAATTCTTTTGGAACTTCCCTGGGTACTACAAAAACTTGATGTCATAAATTAATACTATGTATCATGTATGAAACTTCTTATGTTTAATGTGCTTGTCATGCCAAGCTTTCTTGTGCAATTTCTAACATGTTGATGAAAACCTGCGACAAAATTATCTTCTTCTAATTCCATTATTTCTGACAATATCTTCTCCAATGCACCAAAATTTGTAATCTCTGCCATTGCAACAATGCAAAGACTTGGCACAATAAAATCCATAGGCATCACGACGTCTTGACCATACGACAATCTAATTGGAGTATGTCCTGTCAACTTCTTGCTTCTAGTCCTATATTCTCATAACACCGCTAGAATATTTAGTCCCAGTTGTCTCAGGTTATATTACAAACCTTCATCGGTGCATATTATAGGATCTTATTGAATGCTTCTACTATCCCATTTCCTATGGGTGATATCAGGTTCTCTTCTGATGATGGATCTGAAATTCCTCTGTCAATGTGGCAATCGTCCTATTCAGAAAGTGAGTTCCCTGATCACTCATAAGTACTCTTGGGCATCCAAACCTTGTCACCACATTTTCAAACAAAAATCGCGTAGTTGTCTCCTTGTTGTAGTCTCTATCTAGTTTTTCCTCAACCCATCTAGTTAAATAGTCTATCACAGTAATGTTGTACCTAGGTCTTGACCTCTTAGCCGATGGATTAATCATCCCAACTGTTATCACCAAAACAATTATCGTAGCAATACAAACAATGGATGAAGAAACAACCAACATAGACAAAACATACTTCTAGCATTTACAAAGCATATTTTAGCAAGATGATCAAAACTATATAAAAGATCCACGGATTTTTGTGCACTTCCAGCAAAGCTAGTGTGCACACATTCACTTGGTCCAAAACAAATCCAAATGTCTGCAGTGCATTCCCCATGTAACTTTCCCTGAAGAAACCTGTGTAATTGCGGAAACAATGCATTTATGAATTTGGTCAGGCCTCAACCACTTCCAGGCTGAAGTGAGTCAAGAAAACACCCCAAGATCGACCCAACATCTCTCCTTGGGATGACTAAAAGGATGGGATGTACCTCTAAAGGCCTCCCATTCACACTTGGGACATGTTATGAAATATCTTGCTATGGTCCTATAAATACATGGCCATTGTATGCTAAAAAGGAAGAAGTTCATTGTATTGTTATGCTGCCCAATTACTCCTGGAGAAACCATTTGTTCTCTTGAGAATAGTTTGAGAAAGCATTGCATAGGGAAGGCATTCCACCTCTTGGAAATATTTTCCATAGAGTTTTTCACCATTGTTGATTCAAGATAGGAGAGTAAAATCTGTACTTCAAGGGATTCAAGAGTCCTCCCTAGGAGGAATAGGGGATTCATAAATCCCACATTTCTCCTCTTGGTGTTCTCAATTTTAAAGACCATTGTCTATTGGGTAACTATTCTTTGTGTCAAGTTTCATGCATCCTTTGTTTATATTTTCTTATTTTAGTCTTCTTTATTTGTCAGTCATTTCTTGTTCTATTTCTTGCTTTATTGTTTGTGGGATCACTAACCTACTAATCATTGTTCTATGTTGCTTTCATGGCCTATCAAGGAAACTAAAGGGGTCTCTTTTTTATCACTCTAGTGACCAAAAACCCCAAACATATTGGAAACCATATCAGGGATTGAAATCCAAATTCCTCCCCAATTAGGCTATTAGAGTTGTTATTCTCACTCTATTTTGTTTGTAGGAAACAAAACCAACCTTGCCCTATCCTAGGACATTATAATTCAATCTTTGATTGCAAGAACGAATTCAAAATTTCAATATTGCCATTTTTTAGTGTGTGCGTAGGTTCAGGTCCAACAGGCGCGTGTACCGTGCAATTTTATCCACTGTCTATAGTCACATACTAAACGCACTATGCACAATGTGCTATGTGCATAATTTTCTCAACACAAAGCTACATGCAAGTATTATTTTTCACTAATTGTAAGGCTTGTTGAACCCATTTTCACCAAGTAGCTTATATTTATATTATGCACTTTGTAAAATCCACAAAAGGTAGGCTTGGGATTCATTCTTGCATATATACTTAGTCACACATAGACATCTAGGGGGATAAAAAAAAACCATAAAATATTTTATTTCCTTAGTTGCCACATGGATGGCTTAAGTTTAGCATTTGAATACCAAACATTGAAATATTTTCTTTTACAAAACATCACATTAGATTGGGACTAGAAGACTATTTGGACAATCTTGGAGTATTCTCTTTCCTCGCACCCTTATGTGACCTTGGAAATTAGAAAAAGAGAATACTTGAAGAAACCTTCAAGTCCCTTCAAAATCAATCATTTTAGGAGATGTCAATACCTCTTAGTTTTCTTATTGAAACGTAATCTAAAAGATCCGTAAGGGCCCACACATGCCCACATGTGCACAATCTTAGGATAGTTTCAAAATTTTAGAGTAAATCACCTAGGAAGTTTAGGTATTTGTAAGGGCCCATAAATTCCCACACGTCTACAATCTAGGGATAGTTTCAATGCTTTCTTAGATTGAGATAACATTCTAGGAATATTAAAATCTCAAAAGTAAGGACCCACATTTCCACCATGCTAGTTACCTAGGCATTTTCATTTTTTGCAAGGATTGTTTGTGAAATTTAGTAAGTTAGAGATAAACAAGATTTTTAAAGGACCAAGAAATGTCCACATGTTAAAATTCAAAACACTTACATATTGAAAATATTCTCTCACCATCACTTCTTGCACACAACATCACCACATATTCAAAAGATTTTTATTAGATATTTGAAACTAAAGTATGCTCTTCTCCCTGTGCCCATAAGCGAAATGGGAGGATCAGAAGGGATTCATTTGTTTAGTGAAAAATAATTTTCTCACACCACTCTTAATCAAAGAAGTTGGACCATGACCCCAACCTCACATCCCACTTACATATCATAAAATCAACCATAAAACAACACATCTTTAACCTCCATGGGAGGAACACAAAAGAAAATTGTAGTCTAAGATATGATTTTGGGGATAGGCATCCAAATAACTCCCCATTATCCTTTTCTCATTGAAACTTAGAAGTTTCTAAATAGGGTACCAATATCCTCCAAATAAAGCATTCATACACCATAAGTTAGGGAGACACCTATGAAGGGTCACAGGTCAAGGTCCAATTGTTATGTGTGTGCCTCCTTAGGTCACTCAATCCTTGGAAAGCATCCAACATGTGACCCATTTCTGAGGCCGAAAATATGAATGTCGTTCTTGATCGAGCTAACTTAGTGGCCAAATCTAGGATTTATCTACCTAGGTGGTGGTTGTGGGATGAAATCGCACCTCAATCATATTTTGAAAGACTGATAGGAAATATTTCCAGTACTTTCAAGATATGCCCCTTCAAACCTCATTATAACTGATTGTTCATACCTTCACTAGCTCCTCTTCTAGTGGATTCATGCCCCACTATTTAGTTCTTTTGGAAGGCCCAATTCTTTTGAGAGGAAGGACGACATGTATTTTAGGACATGTTATTTTTGTTTCACTTTATTCCCCATGAGGATAAGCCCCAAACCATATTACATTGTTACTTGTTTATGTATGATTACCAATGATTGATTACATATAGCTTTCAAAACATTGTTGAGATAGTCCACATTTACCAAAGCACTTGTTCCTTTATTATTCTCACTACCATGTGCACACATTCACATATAGTCCAACATCATAGGGGAACCACAACATCCCCACCATTCTAGACGCATGAGAAAACTCTCTCCATTCTTGGGAGGTGTTCCTGATTTAGTGAACACATCATCACAACCAACAAACACACACACTAGTGAGTGCCATTGTTTTAGGATTACCTTTGCTTGGGTCCACATTTCTAGGCACCAGTATCCAAAACAATCCACCCATCTAGTAGCCCTTCCTCTTCAAGAATTGTCTCTTCAACCATCAACCACCATGGTAGGAACAAAAAACCTACCATATATAACCCCATCCTCTTCTTCCCAGTTAGGACAAACTTGGCCCCCCTCTCCTAATTATATTGGTCATCCACCACTCATAAGGAGTAAGAGGAGAAACACCCACTATCAACACCCATGGCATCGGGGAAATACTTGTACAGATGGGGGCACTCATAGTTCCCACCAGAACTACAAAATAATAAATGTACCACCCATACATGGACTAATCACCCTGTCCCATTTTATGATATCTATGGTCACCCAACCCATCAGTGGCTTGAACTCACTTCATAGCTAGTCCAAGAAGTTCATTTGGAGTGCACACAACATAATAAACTTAGTAGTTCTCCTTACACTACTTTGGCGTGACCCCTCCCCCAACATGGACCCATTACTCCATCAGGTGAGGTTCCATGCACCTCGACATAATTTGTTACCCCTCACATCGGTAACCCCCCTCACAACCAATCTACCTCAAAACTGAGGCTCACTCATGTAGACTTTGGAGCACCCCTTCCAACTCTAGTACCAAAATGTATACTAGACCTTATCATTGTAAGGAAAATGGAAGTGTATACCCACATCCATCATGGGCCATCACCCTCGATTGGGATCAACTTACCCAAGAACGATTTCCCTCTTCTACCCCGTTTCAAATATGGTTCATTGTTAAAAACTTTATAGTTTATCGGTGTATAATATATGATGGGGAATCCTCATGCATTATGTCCTCATCATATTGGAAACAACTAGGATCCCCTACTCTTATCCCATCGATGATTGAGTTAAGAGCCTTTTATGGTAGAATTTGTTCTCCCTTAGGGATATTACCTAATATCCCCATTGAGTTAGGTGGTAAGATGGTTTTGATCAATGTTGTTGTCATGAATGTTCTGGTGGATTACAATATTCTCATGGGTCGTGATTTAATCTATGCCATGATTGTTGTGGTGTCTTCACTCTTTCGAGTCATGATATTCCCACATGAGGGATGCATCATCACCATCGATAAACTCTCACATTGATTCCATGCACTATGTGTTGACTGCCACTAGTTGTGCAACATCCACTCCCCTTAAAAATGATCCCATGCCTCTAGAACTACCTCCTCACCACTTGGTATTGGAAGATGGGAAAATTCATTCATCATTGGGGGAATCCATGCATGTTTCTTCCCCCAAACCCAAAAGAAATCATGAAATCTTAATTACATTCTTCCCAGAAGACAAAGAATTATCTGAGGCCACTACTTATTTCATTGATTCTAGTGATAACCTCCATCTAGCTTCTCCTATCCACTGTTGGAAGGGTCCTAACAATTCAATCGATTTCCCATATAATATTATCTAATTTGATATGGTCATTATTCCCTCTCAAATAATATCATCTCTTATCACTGATAGGGATCTCATGGACTCTAGTTCCATGATGACCAATCATGCCCATATTGGAGATGTTGCCACACAGTTTAAAGTACCAAACCCCTCAATAGATATTACACAAAATAATGGATCTGATACACTGTTTAAGATCCTCTTTTGTGGATGTACAACCTTAAACTGCCTACTTTTATAACTTTTGTTCATCATCTTGGGTATTTGGCAACAACCCTTCTCCCAACCCTCATATGATAATACATGGGGAAGTACCAATTCCCTCCTTGGTCTCATAAGACCTTGCTCTTGACGCAACACCAAACAATAATATACCCTTTGTAGGGACATTTATACCACCACATTGTGTCCAATGCCCCCAAACATCACACGATTACAAGCTACATGGCCTAATGAAATTGATACACCAAGATAGTTCCATTACTTCTTTTGGCGACTCCCCTTTAGATTCAGTCATTTTCAGTTACCCCCATAAGGGAAACATGAACTCCTTCACGGAGTGCCTTTTCTAGGAACTCATTTTTTTGTGGCCTCCCTTAGGGAGGGCCTTGTTCAAGAACCCATGGTTCCCTGGCCTCCTTTAAGGAGTGCCTTTTTTAGGAACCCATCGTTCCTTGGCCTCCCTTAAGGAGTGCCTTGTTCAGGAACCCATGGCTCCTTAGCCTCCTTCAGGGAGTGGTTTTTTTTAGGAACCCATCGTTCCTTGGCCTCCATTAGGGAGTGCCTTGTTTGGGAACCCATAGTTCCCTAGCCTCCTTCAAGTAGTTCCTTTCTAGGAACCCATTGTTTCATGGCCTCCCTTAGGGAGTGCCTTGTTCGAGAACCCATGAGTCCCTGGCCTCCTTCAAGGAGTGAATTTTTAAGAACCCATTGTTCCCTAGCCTTCATTAGGGAGGGCCTTGTTTAGGAACCCATGGTTCCTTGGCCTTCCTCAGGGAATGTATTTTTCTAGGAACTCATCGTTCCCTGCCGTCCTTTAGGATTACCTCTTCTAGGAGCTCATTGTTCCTTCGCCTCCTTCTGGGCTCACCCAAAATTTTCATCAAGGGACCATTGTTCCCGCCAATGTTTAAAGAATAGGTACACACACTCATTAGCATGATTACCAAATAATTTTTATCTTTTCTTTATTTTAAGATATATTTGACATCGGGTATTTGGTTTTTATGTGCGCAGGTGATTCGAGGGATAAAAAAAGTGCTCCAAAATCAAAGTGTTCAAAAGTGATCTAAAATGGTTCTATTGTGTAGATATCATCCTCATGAATCCAATGCAACTTGAATGGGATCAAATGGAGTTCGTATGGAAAAGTTATCGTGTTCTGATCATTTTCCCAAACATGCAAAACATTTGTTGACTGTGTAGTCCGTACAATCTGTACAGGCTGACGTGGTAGATGACTAGGAACCTTACTGAAAAATTACAAGGATTACATGGAAAGGAAATGTGGTAGGGCTGACCTATGGTAGGGTGACACATGGCAAGTGAGTTGTTGACTAGGTTGTTGAAGTGGACCAATGGCAGGGTGCCACATGACCCAATTAGGGGTTGCCACGTGGCACCCCATGGGCCATTAAAATTATGGGTCAGACATCCACAGGGTTTGAACGAGAGACCTTTGATCACAAGCAATGGAGGTAGGGTGGTTCTACCAACTCTCCTACAGGGTGTTCCTTATCCCCTAACAACGCGTTTTCTATTTAAAGTGACATATGGTTCCGTTCGACGGTTGGGTCAGAGATAAACCCTAGCCATGGTCACTGCACACAGGGGTGGGACTGTGGGCTAGGGATTATCCCTAGCCCATGGAAACCTAACCTACAACTAATGCCACATGGCCAGGAGTGTGGGAAAAGGGGTCGACCGATGGGGGTGGGAAGTTAGCCCAGGATCTGGGCACGTGCCCCATGCGACCATGACCTCCAGAATTAGGGGATGGATGTGTGCTAACGGTGTTCCAAAATCACCCATGAGCAGGAATCATGCGCAGAGCTAGGTTTGAGGGCGCATGAACTAGGTTTTGGTAGCCTGGGTGTGTTTTGGACGCTGGTTTTGTTGTAGAAGGAAAAACTTCAAAGAAGCATAACTTCTTCATTTTTTGGCCAAATCAGGTGCAGGAAGAGGCTAGATAGGGGTTTTTGGCTATTTTGGAGCCATTGGAGACATTATTTTTTCATTTTGATCACTGTAAATTACTGTATTTCACATTTTGACACTTAATGAAAGAGGACCACTTGGAAGTTGGACCAGGAGATGTAGCCCATTTGTGAGGGTGAACTCCTTTATCATTTATTATGTTATGTGTGATATTTCATTGTTGTTATCTCTATTATTTCTAATTTTTTAAGTTTTAAAAATCATTAAAAAAATGTACTTGCAAACTGATCCATTTTCCAAGACACATAAAATTTAACTTGCAATTTGCACAAGCCTTCAATTTCAGATCAAGTTGGTATCAGAGCTAAGGTTATGGTCAAGGTTTGATTTGTTTGCAAGTGTTTTTTTCATGCTTATAAGGTTGAATCTTACAAGAGGAGAAGGAAATCTTGTGGAGCCTAGTTCTCAACTTTCAAGAAGGAGAACAATTCATTCACCTCAAGTTTCAAGGAGACATTCAACAAGTATGGCTCATGAGGAGAGTCATGAAACCCTCACTTCAGATGAAGAAAATTTCAGAAAATCCTTCTTTGATATGACATAAATGGTGAAAGTTTTATATGAGGAGAGGAATGCAAGGTTGCAAGGATAGAGCTCAAATCCTCCAAAAGGTAATGGAGGTAATGGTGATAAGACTCCAAAAGGAAATGGAGGGAATGGTGGAACTCCGCCTCCTTCACCTCCATCTTCAACTTCTTCTACCCTTTCACAACTTTCTTCAAATTCTCCAAAGGAACATGGTAAAACCCCATTGCTTAAGCTTGATATAAAGTTTGAATTACTTATGTACAATGGGGAGGTAAATGCTGAGAGATTGGATAATTGGGTTTGTCAGATTGAAGTGTATTGTAGGATACAAACAATCCAAGATGATGAAACCAAGATTCAACTTGCTTCTCTTGGATTGGAAGGTGAAACACTCATTTGGTGGGAAGAAAAAACTCAAGAGGACATGAAGAAACATGGTAAAGTTTTATCCTCTTGGAATTATTTTGTTGTTTCAATAAGAAGGCAATTTTATCCATTAACACACATGCAAAAAGATATTATGGATTGGCAAAACTTTAGGCAAGCTAAAGGGGAAAATGTGTAAAGATATACTCAAGAATTTAGAAAAAGAGATTTGATTTTGGGTATAGATTTATCCTCTCAAGATACTCTACTCAAATATATTGGAGGATTGCATAGTTATTTGAGACACACAATTCTTATGCTTAACCCTATAAAACTAGATGAATTTTGTGTACATGAAACTCATTTAGAAGCAAGAGGGAAGAATGATCCTCAAGAGGGAAGAAAGAAGCCATTTAAGAATGGAGGCAAAGGAAAGGGGAAATTCAAAGGAAAAGGAAATAAGAATGGTTTAGTCAATAAAGAGGGAGAAAAAATCACATGTAAACATTGTTCAAAAGAAGGTCATGATGAAGACCATTGTTGGAAACTTCATCCTGAAAAGAAACCCAAAAGTTCAACAACAAAGGGAAACAAAAGACTACTGCAACTATACAACATGATTTAGGATCTGATTCTGGAGATGAAACTAAGATCACAACCATGGGTTTTAAAGGTAAGGACTCTATTTCCAATACTAGTTCTTCAAGTAGTAGCCTCAATGAAACTCAACATGAAAAATAAAGAATAGATCTTTTCCACATAAGGGTTATTTCAAAGCATACCAAAATAGATACATTATTTGATAGTGGTTCACAAGAAAACCTCATTTATGAAGACACTGTCAAGAAATTGAATTTGGAAACAAATCTTAATCCTAAACCATATCCTTTAGGTTGGATATGTGACAATGCAAAATTGCATGTGACAAAAAGATGTAAATTAAGATTTTGTATCACTGCAAACTTTATAGATGAGGTAGAGCTTGATGTCATTCCACTGCATATTTGTGGTATTGTTTTGGGAAGCCCATATTTATATGACAGGAGAGCCATCTTTCATCGCCATGAGAAAAAATATCACTTGTTTAAAAATGGAGTTGATTACATTGTTAGAGAACATAACAAGAAGTTGAATTTATCACTTGTGAATGATGGACAAATGAAGAGGCTTGTTAATGCTAGTAATAACTTTGTCCTCTTAATGATCAAACCCAAAGACAATGTTGAAAAATAATATTTCTAAGGATGTGATGCAAAGTTAAAATCTGTTTTTTATGAGGTTGTTAACACATATGATGAGATGTCTCAGGAGCCCAAAGGATTGCCTCCTAAAAGAGGTATCCAACATGAGATCCAATTGCAACAAGATTGTCCTCTTCCAAATATTGGCATGTACAGGATGTCAGTCATGGAGAATGAATAAATCAAAAAACAAATCCAAGAGTTCCTTGAAAAAGGGGTTATCAGGCCAAGAACATCACCATGTGGGTCACCAATTGTTTTAGTACCAAAGAAATATGGTCAATGGCGCATGTGTAGATTTTAGAGCCTTGAACAAGATTACGGTAAGGAATCGTTACCCTCTTCCTCGAATTGATGATTTGCTTGATCAATTGAAATATGTTGTGTATTTCACTAAGTTGGACTTGAGAAGTGGTTATCATCAGATTAGGATCATTGAAGGAGACACATGGAATATAGATTTCAAAACAAAGAAAGGTTTGTATGAATGGATGGTTATGCCATTTTGGATTTATAATGCTCCTGCAACATTCATGCGAGTTATGAATGATGTATTAAGGCCTTTTCTTGTTGATTTTGTAATTGTCTACTTAGATGACATATTGATATTTAGCAAATCTCGTGAAGAACATGTCAGGCATGTGAAACAAGTCTTAGATGTCTTGAAGAAAGAAAATTTGTTTTTAAAGATGCCTAAATGTGAGTTTGGAAATACCTCATTAGTTTACTTGGGACATATTGTTGGAGGGGGGAAATTCAAGATAGATCCCTCAAAGGTAAAAATCATTGTTGATTTACTCAAGCCCAAGAATGTAACTGAGGTTAGAATATTTTTGGGAGTAGACCAATATTGGAGAAAGTTTATTTCTAACTTTTCCTCAATTGCAGATCCATTACATGCCTTGACAAGCATTAAGTAGGTTTTCTAATGGGGAGGAAAGCATCAAAAATATTTTGATGCATTAAAGGAAAGAAACATTTCATCTCTAGTTCTTGCAATTCCTGATTTAAGGCAGACATTTGAGATACAAACATATGCAAGTCACTATGCCATGGGATAAATCTTGTTGCAATGTGGTAAGCCCATATGTTACCATTTTGAAACTTTTAATGGTGATGTGTTTAATTATCCTACATATGACAAGGAATTGTATGCATTGGTGCAAAGTGTGAAAAAGTGGAAACACAATTTTTTGGGAAAGGAAACTATTATTCACACTGATCATCAACCTTTTCAATACTTGCAATCACAAACTAAGCTACAACAAGCAAGGCACTTTGGATGGATGGTATTCTTGCAACAATTCCACTTGGTGATAAGGTATAAGAAATGAATTTATAACAAGGTTGTAGATATGCTTTCTAGGCCTATTGTTAGTGCTTCAGTTATTTTTAAGCATAATTCTATCATGCAATGAGATCTATTTTGAACAATACGTGTTATATGTTGATTTTAAAGATGTATATACAACTTTGTGTCAAGCTAACCAAGTAGAGGAATTGGATTACCATGTGCATGATAAAATTTGGTATCATATTGGCAAGCCATGTATTCCATAGGGTGAAAGAGTCAACATCATAAGGGAAGCACGTACTTCTCTTATTGATGGCCATTTCAGTGTAAGGAAGACAATGACAAATTTGCAAAGGTATTGCTATTGGACTAAGATGAATGAAAATGTTTCATGATATGTAAGAGGATGTTTTTTATGTGCTATAAGTAAGCCTAGAAACATAAAGTTAGGATTGTATACTCCACTTCCAGTTCCTTCCTGTCCTTGGGATATCATCGCCATGGACTTTGTAGGAGTACTACCTATGTATAAAAAGAATCATGATTATACTTTTGTCGTGGTTGATCGTTTCAAAAAAATGTGTATTTTGATGCCTTATAAGAATCAGGTTATAGTTGAAAACACAACAAAAATGTTTTTTCAACATGTATGGGTACATTTTGGGTTTCCCAAGTCCATTATTTTTTATCGATATTCTCAATTTCTTGGGAACTTTTGGTCAAGATTATGGGAACTCATGGACACCAAGTTGAAAAAGAGCACATCATTCCATCCACAAACCGATGGTCAGACATAAGTGGTTAATATAACAATAATACATCTTCTTCGTGGTTATGTCAACAAACATCCTAAGCTTTGGGATGAGCACCTACACTACATTCATCATGCTTATAACCGGGCAAAGCATTCATCGACTCAAACATATCCATTTGAGGCATGTTTCAGTTACTTGCCAAAATATCATTTAGATTTTATATTTGGGAAGTATGTTGCTATTGATGGTCATTATGACATTGATAAAGCAAAGAAGTTAATTGAACAAGTTCAATTGGTGCATCAAATGGTACAAGAACAGTTGGAAAGAGCCAAGCCAAGTACAAAAAAAGACATGATAAGCATCGTGTTGATCACAATTTCCAAGTTGGAGATGAAGTTTTGCTTTACATTAGAAAAGAGAGGCTTAAAGGAGAAGGTAAAAAGATGAAACTAATCAGGTATGGAACTTTTAAGATTGTAGAAAATATTGGTAACAATGCCTTTCGTTTGGAATTTCCTCCTTATATGAAAATGTATGCAGTTGTTAATGTTGATAATTTGAGAGTATATGAGCCTCCTTTTATTGATGATCAAGGAGAGCATGTTTAGATTCCTTCAATAGATGACTTCTTGCCAAAATTTCTTTCAGAATTGAAACATGATACCATCCTTGACAGAAAGACAAGAACTTCAAAACAAGGGAATGTGGAGTACCTTTGTGTTGGTGTCAAAGGAACAAATCCAAGCAGAGATAAATGGATTAAGGTTAGAAGGGTGAGGGAACTATACCCTCATCTGATGGTTGAATGAAAGTAGTCTTTTGTAGGTCCAAAAGCTTCCAATGGGGAGGAGTGATCCCGGGGATGAAAAAGGTGCTCCAAAATCAAAGTGTTCGAAAGTACTCAAAATTGGTTCCATTTCGTATATATCGTCCTCGCAAAAGTACTCGAAACTGGTTCCATTTCATATATATCGTCCTCGCAAATCCAATGCAACTCAAACAGGCTCAAACATAGTTCATATGGAAAATTTATCGTGTTCAGACCGTTTTCCCAAACATGCAAAAATTTTGTCGATTGTGTAGTCCATACATGTTGACGTGGAAGCTGAGTCAAAAACCATACTAACACGTGGCAGGGATGATGTGGAAATTACATGTGGCAGGTGATGTGGCAAGTCTGACCTATGTCAAGGTGACATGTGGCAGGTGGGTTGTGTTGGTTGTGGAGCTTGATTATCTTCCTTATTCAGAGGTCTTTTTTGTCAGTTGTGTTTATACCCCATGAAGAATTTACACCCCAGAAGAATGTACAC
>ML781220.1:447772-467631 GCA_009831015.1 Picea engelmannii | reverse complement strand
ATCTCACCTAAAAATATTATGCAGTGTTTTTTTTATAAAATTAAATAAAATTAGATAAAAACAATGAAAATGAAAACAAATTATACCCAATGAAAGTAGATTCAATTTTAAAAATGTTGGTATCAATTCTCAAACTAAATTCTAAGTATTTGTAGGAGTCCTCTACCTCCAAAGATGAAGTAAGATGGAGAGAATTTGCAGTTTCCTGCAAACAGTCCCATTTTCAAGGTTTCGACCGAAATATTCTTTCGGCCGAAACCTAGTTTTTAACGGAATCCATTAAAAATAAATGTTTCGGCCGAAAAGTATTTCAGCCGAAATATTCTTACCGCGGGAAAATAATTCATTCAAAAAACATTGTACACGAATTTTGACGACACCGTTAAATTTGACGTGAAAATTTTCGGCCGAAAATTATTTCGGTCGAAAGTAACATTTGTTCGGCCGAAAAATTGCCGCTAGAAATTTTGTAGACCCGATTGTCACGAAAGTGTTACCCAGCTTCATGATTTTACCCTGATCTCAATTTCAAACACCATTCTCTATTGGGTAACCATTATTTGTGTCAAGTTTCAAGCATCCTTTGTTTATATTTTATTAGTTTAGTATTCTTTGTTTGTTATTCCTTTCTTGTTCTATTTCTTTCTTTCTTGATTGTGGGATCACTAACCTACTAATCATTGTTATTTGTTACTTTGTTGGCATGTCAAGGCAAATAAAAGGGTCTGTTTTTTCTCACACTAGTGACCAAAAACACCAAACACCAACAAATTCCACTTCCCATTAATCAAAATCTTGTAATGTTATTTGTGGTACTAAGGGAATATCATCTCTCCTAGAAGGATTTCCAAGTCTCTCACAAAAATCACAACTCTGACAGAATGCCTTGGCATATTTATGCAGGGTAGGCCACCAAAATATTGCACACAAAATCTTCTGAGTTGTTGTTTTTCCTGTGTAGTGTCCTCCTGCAACTCCTTCATGCACCTTTGACAAGATCATATTCCTTTCATGTTCCAATACACAACATCTCAAAACACTATATGCGCCTACCTTGTATAAATTTCCTGCTATCAGTTGGTAGTATGATGTCTTCACTACTTGCTTCTTATTTTGTGTAACTATGAAGTTTGGTGGGAAAATTCCTGTATTAAAAAACTAAAATATGTCTCCAAAATAGTCATCAATCATCTGAATTGCAAATAGGTGTGCATCTAGTAAATTGTCATCCAATTTTCCTACATCTTCTCCTGAAAGGATGCACGATAAGTGATATGGTCCTGAGTTGAATTTCCCTAGTTTCATGATCAACTTAAAGTCGTATTCCTGGAACAACAATAGCCATATGCATATTCATCCCCCAACATTGTCTTGTTGACTAGGTATCTCAGTGCATAATTGTCTGTATACATCTTAAAGTGATATCCAAGCAAGTAATGTATGAACTTATGAAAAACACATATCATTGCCAAACCTTCTCGTTTTGTTGTAGTATAGATTGTTTTTGTAGAGGATATCTTTCCACTTGAAAATACAATACGATGATATAACTCTCCTTCACTAGGTTGAACCAAAATTGCTCCCAAGGCTATAGAAAATTCATCCACATGAACATGAAACTCCTTGCTCCAGTTAGGAAAAACTAGGATCAGAGCAATGACCATATTTTGTTTCAATGTATCTAGACTCTTCTGACATTTGTCATTCCACTGATACTTAACTTCCTTCTTTAGCAACTTCTCCATAAAGCTTGTGATCTATGCATATCCTTTCATGAACTTTCTATGGTATCTTGTATAACCCAATGTGGACTTCAACTATCGCACTGAAGTTGGTGGTGGAAAGTTAACAATCATTGCTATATTTGTAGGGTCAACTAACAATCCCTGTTTACACACCACATGGCCCAACAATATTCCAAAAGGTGCACAAAAAATACATTTCTTCAAATTCAATGAGATCTGGTACTGCCTACACCTATCCAACATTAAGTGCAAAGTTTCGACATGGTATTTCAACAGACTAAATATTGTTCAGTCATCTAAGTACACTTCTAAGAACTTATGAATGAATTCTTTGAAAGCTGCAACTACTACTCTAGAAATATTGTTGGTGCATTCTTCAAACCAAACAACATAACTATGTACCGATAACCCCATGTTGTCGCAAAGGTGGTCTTATATCTATCTTCTTGTGTAATTTTTATATAGCGGTAAATCGTGTAGGAAATGGGTCACGTAGAAAAACATCATTCAACTTTTCAGATCTACACATATCTTGATTCCTCCTATCTTCTTGTCTTGAACTACCAATGGTCTGATCCATTATTATTATTCAAAAGGTTCTATAATTCAATCTTCTAACATTATGTCTATCTCTACTTTTACCTTTTTCTTTTATGTCGGGTTCATTATATATCATCTCTACTTCACAGGTTTAGCATCTGGTTTCAATGGGGTGTTCATTTCTCCTAACTCCCCAAAAATCCATTTCATCTCTGAGAACATTTTCAACTTTCTTTTCTGAATGGTCATAGACTAGAGGCATATCAGACACTGGTGGTATATCATGAAAGGGTGGCACAGTCGAAGTTGATGTTATCCAGTCTTCTCCAATCAATTATTTTATTGTTTTTTGGTAGGTATCTTTCTCTTTCCTTGGATCAAACAACAGCACTGGCTCCAATGCTTTCCCTACCCACTGGTAGAATCTATTCCCTTTATCCATCACATCTGCTTTGATTCTCTTCCCTCCACACGTAGTTATTGTTGTCTTAGGTTGTTCGTCATGCGCTTATGCTGCAATCATCTATAAGTTTGTGTTCCTCTTTTCTTTCCATTTCACGATCAACTGTGGGAAGTCCTCTATCACATGGTCTAGCGCTCTGCAATAAGTACACTTTTTGCAAGGGTTCGGACAGTCTCACACTAAGTGTCCAAAATTACTATAATTATAACATGTAATAGGTCCTCTTCCTCAACCAAAGCCTCCTCTTTTGCAGCCTCTGAAGCGTCCTCTGCCTCCTTGATCATAACCTCCCCTGAGAGTATTAAACTGTGGGACTCCCCCTTTTTATTCTTCACCTTGGAATCTATAAGCATATGTAGTGTGTTCCCTCATCAAGTCAAACGCATGAAAATCCTTCTCGTCATGTATGATAGACTTACAGAAATTACAAAAAAAAATCCTCACAGTGCTCTGGTATTTCTGCATCAATGGAAAATTATGACAGTGGTGACCCATCGGTTTACAAATATCACACCATAACCTTAATGGGTACAAAGCTCCTGTATTTGAATATTGTTGCAATGTTGGACATTCATCTTTATGATGACCCTCTATTCTACAGGTGATACACCAAAATCCCTCACACTTTTCTTTCCCTTTCATAATTTAATATGATTGAATAGTCAGTGCAGCCAGCTGTGAATGAACTTGAGCCATTCCTGCATTATTTTCTCCTACATGGGACACTTCCAATCTTATAGAAATTTCTAGATATTCTGACTACGACATAATATTTTTTTTCCTCAAAGGGAAGTGGATATGCAATAGAAATCCTGCAATAAACCACTCTCTATGTTGCTCATCTGGAATCTGGAATGTTAACCATTCTTTTAATATCTTAAACCTTTGATCATATTCCCATACTGATTCATTTACTATCTGTTTGATCTCCTTCACATATGTAATGCACTGTGACTCAGACTTAGGCTTTTGGAATTATTTCAACAAAGCTTGTCTTACCTCTGTCAATGTTCTCATCTGGGCCTCAGGTGTAGTATTCTTATATTTCATATACCATAATAGTGTGCGATCTCTGAATATTGTCTCCAACTGCACAATCTTCACATCATAGTCCATATCGTGTCACAAATGAACAAATGTTGTTCTGGATCTTCTGAATTGGCCCCTTGAAATAGAGGCATCCTTAAGGTGGCATCTACCCCTACCATCGTGTTCTGCACAATATTATTTGTTGACAACACTAACTAATTTTGAATCGACATACTACTTCCACTACTTTGATTGCTTCCACTACTATATTTACTTCCTTCAATAACTACAATCGACAAAACTTATGATATTAACTCGGTTCTTGGTGATGCACATGGGGTCGTGGGTTTGATGCAAATTCTGACTTGAGTGACATCCTCTTCTACTGGAATGAGTTGACAAATCTTTTCTTCTTTGGATAGACTCCATTCGATTTGGAATATCACATCAGTGTATATTTCCTTGATCTCACTCTGCTGCCCCTATCAACCACAATCCTCTTCTTATTCAGTATAAATATCTTACCATTGTGCAATACTCCAATATCTTCATTCATCGCACACTCTTCTTCTCTTGGCATCCTCATCCCATCCATTTCTCTTCATCCCTCTCCATGCTTAGATCATTCCCTGGTCAGCCCCCAGTTCCCCTATGTGCGCGAAGGAATTTAGCAATTAGATTCCATTGTCATAACTCTCTTATCACATAACAACATCTTAATCGATGTAGATAGTGACTTCATGTATCTTCTGTGTGCTTCTTTAAATAATTCCCTCTCAAAAAAATTGTATGACTAAGTACAATCTATAGAAAATTCAGTAATTTAACCTCTTAGCACACTATCTAACCAGTAGTCAACTGTGCGTGATGTCTTATTGCTTACTGCATTAACTTGTTGAATCAATTCAGGATTCCAGTTCCTAGTAACCACAGTTCAATATCTTCTGATCTTTTGAATAAATATCTAGATCCATTCAACTAAAATATTGGGAAAGTTAGTGAAGAAAATTTCATGCAAATCGGTAAACACATACCTTTGTAGCCATTCTTTTGTGTTGATTGATGGATTATGATTTTGATCTAATGAAAAATCAATATCCTTAGTATTCAACCATTGTCCGATATCGTCCTTAGTAGGCCTCCACATCCCCCTCATTCACATATCCCGGTCTCGAAAATAGAACCATTTTTTGGCACGCAGTGTGAAGACACGGGGTTAAACATTAATCCACCAACAAATACCAAGATATCGACCCTTTCAGAATCACTAGCACGTAGGTGAATTCTCAACCGAGCTACCTATGGGGACTGTAGGAATCATGCTTCTACAGTACTAGCACGTAGGTGAAGTCTCAACCGAGCTACCTATGGGGACTGTAGGAATCATGCTTCTGAAGTCATGGGGGAATATGAGGGCTTCATCCTTACTATTTACTTAACATTCATTCATATATTATGTGCACAAAACCATAACAATACCATAAAATATGACATAATCATCCTACTTAACCATTCAACATATGTGTGAAACCATCATATGCATATTCATACTAATCATTAATTATCCATTCTAAGTGCGCAATGAATAGAAAGAAAAACACATCATAGAAACATACACATTAGAACACAAGGATTTAATGTGGTTCACCCCAAATTGGGCTACGTCCACAATGACTGGATTCTTATGTTATTAATTCATAGTCATTTAACAATGGGTGTGTACTGCGCTCATACAATGATCTTTAGTAAAATCCCAAACCTTCCCAAGCCATTCTATGTTGTAGTGCACACATACCTCTCAACTGATATTCAACTTAGCTCATACTCATTGCTCAACAACCAACTCATGGAATTCTCTTCCTAAATATATCATCATAGCTCCCAAAAATCTTAACTAACTTCTGCCTTCCGCGTGTTTCTCCTTAAAATATGCTAACTGTATTCCACATGCATTTCTCCTTTGCTGATTTGTCACGCGATCCTCTCTTGCGCGATTCCCAAAACTTACCCAAAATGTCTCGCTCCAACACATGTAATCGATACAAATTTTCCAAGTCCCATCCTTCTTGGGCATAATTATTATGGGTGACCCACAAGGTGAGGTACTTGGTCGAAGGACACCTTGCTCCAACAACTATTGCAACTACTTCTTCACTTCATTCACTTCTATAATGAAGTGCCTATACAACCCAATATTCAGCAAGGGGGAGTCTGGAAATAATTGGATTTCATGCTCCACTTCCCTCTCAAGTGGTATACCTTTAGTCTCTTGGAACACTCCTCTGTATGTTGTATAAACTCTTCCAACTAATGTTTTTTCTCTTTAGTACACCCCTCTAGGGATTCCTTCACTCCCATTGACTCATCATTAGACTGATTTTATTTTAAGAAAAGAAAAACATATTTCTTACTCTAACTAATCAACTTCTTGGCTTGGTTGTCACTTAGTAGCGAGATATTTGACTTACCTTTATGCACATTGATAATGTAGGACTTCCCATCCTTGATCAATCGATATTGCTTGGCTCTTCTCATGAATATTGCATCCCTCATATACATGTAGGGGCTTCCAAACATTACTCCACATACATCAAGAGGTACTACATCCAATTCCACTTCATCAATACAATCAACACTTACAAAAAATTTAATCTTACATTGTTTTGTTACCTTTATCTATGCATCCTTGTTTACCCAATCCAATGGATAAAGTATATGATGATCATGAACCTACAATCCAATCTTCTTGACTAGATCCACTACTATGAGACTATCTTGTGAACTAGATTCGAATAGAGCATCTATATTGGTCTTCTTGACCTGAATATTGATGTGAAAGAGCTTGGTCATATCCTTCTCTTCCTGGTGATGAAGGCTACTCAGATTCACCTCCTTCTGCATAGATGTGCAACCAATATTTTCATCCACATCCGAGCTACTTTCAACTTGATTGCTTGAATCTATGGCTAAAAGGTTATTTTTCTTTCCATCCTTCTTGCGGTTCTTTGGTTTTCGCTCTAGATGTAGTTTCCAAAAAATTTCCTCGGTGTGGCCATTAATATTGCAATGATTCAATGGTTGTTGGGATCTTTGGACTAATGTGTAGTGATTGATGTCTTCTTGTCTTTTCCCTCTTTCCACTTATTTTTCCCCTCCTTGGAAGCTTCCTGGTGCTCTTTCTTCTTCTAACCACTTGGATACCCCTTCTTTTGGCCTATGTTTTCCAGGTATTATGCCTGTACACACACGTCATCCATTGTTCTTGGATTGAAGAAAAACACTTGCTTTTGTACATGACTGTGTAAACCCCCTGGATACTTGAGGAGTACATCTGGGTTCTTGGGAGAGATACCTAACATGATGGCCATATTTATGAACTCAATGGTGTAGTCCTGTACACTTTACCCCTGTCTCTACCTGAAGTAGTGCCACAGATCCATTGGTCCTCTACATACCTGATAGGGTAGAATTGGTTCCTGATGAGGGTTTTGAAGTCCTCCCACCTATTTACTGGCCGATCACCCTCCAACCTAAGTGTTTATGTGTGGATTTCTCAAAAGGTTAAACCATGGCCCTCTAACTTCAATATAGCAAATGAAATCTTCTACCCTTCATCTATATGGTGAACGCTAAAATAAACTGCTAGTTGTTGCAACCAATGATTCAATTTTAATGCATTGATATCACATTGGTATGAATTTATGTCCACTTTCACTTCCATCTTGAATAGAGAATGTGAAGGCTTAACAAAACTCTGAATCGGCTCCTCTTTCTCATATTTTTTCCATGAATCATTTCCTGAGTCTTCCCTATATCTCAATTTCCCCTTCGATCCGATCTCCGAGTTAGAGCCTCCATCATCTCCAAATGGTTTGAGCTTGCTTGCTAGAGTCTCTGTGAGGAGGTTCATATTGTGATTGATGTCAACAACTTTCACTTCCAACCAATCAAATATCTCTTCTGCTGGATCTCAAGGGTTATTATGAACAAAGTCATCCGCCATGGCTAGGGTTTATGTGATGATCTAGGTGGATCTGGGTGGCCAAACACCTTTTCCATCAAATCAACATTTCGAGCCTATGGTTTTGTTAAACCATGATATTCACCCTTTTGATGGGGAATGGAATGTAATACCATCTTCATTTGTTAATTACAAACATCATGTAATGATTTCTTAGTTGTCTTATGTACATGCCTACAACATAACATTAATGCACTGGATCCCATTAGAACTCCGTAGTTAAGCGCACTCGAGATAGATTAGTACTGGGATTGGAGATCACCTGAGAATTCCTAATGTTTTACATGCCTATGGAATTTTATAAACTTATATTGATTTATCCCACATGCATCATGGGAATTTTTCTCCTCTCATTCTCTCATATATAATTGAGGTGAAGGAGACCCTTTAACATTGCAATGGAGTGTGATGTAAATCTTGTTGCAAATGAAGCGTAGTCAACATCTCTTTCTTTTTAGAGATAAGCTACCCCATTCTTCCATTTTGTGTTCTATGGTGTTTTTCTCTTTTATTCATTAATCGAAGTTGGGTTTCACTATATTTATGTGTTTCTTGCAATATCTCTTTGTATTTCCTTGTTATAACTCTGCTATATTTTTGTCTTCATGTCATTCTCAAAATAATTTGGATCAGTGGTATCAAATTAGTCTGCTCCTTGTCATTTCTTAGAGAAGGTCCCCGATGAGGTTAGGGTATATAGATTTCGGTCTCGATCTAGTTTCACTTGAGGACAACCTCTCTCGCTATCCCAAGAAACCTCCCATGGCAGAAGAAAAGAGAGATGATAGAGAAAGAGATCCTTTCAAGAAGTTGATTGAGGAATCCCTCGTGCAATAGAGGAACGAGATGATGGACAACTTTGCTAAGATCCTTCGAAGACTACCGATGGAAATGATTTGGGAATCTTCAACAAGAAACCATTTCGGAGGTGCGACACCCTTCAAGGTACAAGTCAATTTTGATATCCCCCTATTTGAAGGCTAGATAGATGTAGATGCTCTAGAAAAATGGTTGAATCTACTAGAAGGTTATTACTCCATCCAAAAAAAATTCGACAATGAAAATATCACCTTTGTGCTCCTTAAATCCATTCCCTGTTTCAGAGCTTGGTGGGAAGGTTACTAGGAGAGGTACACCATGAATGAATCTACACCATTAAAGAGAGAACCCACTTGGGAAGCCTTTGTATATGCCCTAAAGGAGGAGTTATACCCTGTCAGAAACTATGATGACCAATGCATGAGATGGATGACTCTACGTAAAAAAAGAGATCAGACGGTGTCGGAGTACACTAACATATTTCATACCTTGCGCTCAAAGATGGGTATCAAATACTCTGAGTGGCACCTGGTTTTGAAGTATCGCAGTGGTATGCATAGGTACATCCAAATGAATATGGATTTATTGGACATCTCCTCACTGGGAGTTGCTTATCGATATGTAGTCAAAATTGAGCAGAAATTCATGAAGCAGAATAAGCGGGAGTTCGGGTCTACAAATACACAACAATCGAAGTATGGTAAAGGTGACCCTAACTCACATAATATCCAACCTCAAGATGACTAGTCCAAGCCACAAGAAAAGAAGGGTAATGGGAAGACGAAGAAGGAAACTGGAAAGTGGTGCCATGTCCACAAAATCCCTTGGCACAACACCAATGAATGTCGCTCCAAACATTCATTGGTAGCCAAGCTCAAATAAATAGAGCCAAGCCCCAACTCAAAATCAGATTCAAAAAATAATAAAAGGAGACAAATAATTGATGCAGACCCCACTACTACTGTCGCAACCACAACAATCTGACCAGAAGAACCAGAGGATCCTGCGGAGGGGGAGCGCCTCTTCCATTCACAAATGCGGTTGAAGGGGACCCCACTGCATTTCATTGTTGATAGTGGAAGCCAAAAGAACCTCATATCATCATAGGTCATCAAGCAGTTGGATTTTCCAATAAAACCACACCTAGATTTGTACAACATTGGGTGGCTTCATGTTGGCCCTTGACCAAGTTTTGGGAGATTCTTGGTCATGTTGACCTATTTTGAGACTTCGACAGCCTGTCGAAGGAGGAGCGCAAGACGAAGAAGATATCGTGGGATCTCGGCCCCTTTTTGGGTCCTTTTTGGGTTATGGGAATATGTAATGGGTATGGGATGTCGGCCCATGGGTTTACCCATGTTTAGGCCTATTTTGTAAACTATAAATAGATGTATAGGCAATGTAAGAAGTGGATCTATGTGATGAGGCTGATAAGCTAAGTGCTAAGTGCAAGAGTGGCTTGTAATTTCTTCATGGATACTGTGAGAGACTTGCAGAGCTAAGTGCAAGTGATTATGACAGACTGTGGAAGGCTTTGTTCTATAGCACAAGGAAGAAGGATCTAGCAAGCTGTGCAGATATTCTGTCCTATGAAGAGTAATGGTTTTGGGGCTCTATTCATGTAACCCATTGAAGAAGCTAATAAATAAGAAGAGTTGGTGGACGTAGCCCTAGGGTGGGGGTGAACCACGTAAATACTGTGTTATTCTACTCTATGCGATGTTCTGATGTATTTATGTGTTATTTGTTGAGTGCTTGATATAGATAGATAGATAGATCTCTTTATGATTTGTGCTTATGATGAATCTGGATGTTATATCTGATATAAGTGAATGTGCATAGTGCTTGAATCTGCTAGATCTGATCCATTTATATATGCTAAGTGCTTAAATACATTAGATCAGGGTGAATGCTGCGATGCTTTGTTTTCTCTATGGAGTAGATACTGGTTAAATAATGATGAACTAATGGTACTAAGTGCTCTATTAAGTATTATAATCATAGATCTGTGTCCCAGCTAAGGTTACAGACACCTGAGTCCTGCAACCACCCTTGCCTCTACCTCGGGTGAGACTTCATCTGCTTCGTAGGTGTTGTCGAAAGGACCGGTAGTTACGGTTTTGTTGGTGCATTGTTGTAATGTTGAACCCTGGGTCTGACCTTGTGCCAACAAATGGTTCCGTTGTCGGGACTTGAAACTGTGATTGTTGGGAATTGAGAAAGAAGAAGCTTTGTGCAAACATTCATCCTGAAATTGTGAAATCTCTGTGCGTATACCTGTGTCTCTAGTGCACAGTACTCTACTTAGTTTGACAAGCTCTGTGCTAAAGAAAAGAAGTCGGATCTGAAGAAAAGAGGGAAGATCTGAAAGGTTTGTGCTCCGAGAAAAGTCAAGATGAGAACTTTTGATTAAAAGAGGTAAGATCTGCAAGCTTTTTTCTCTGATAAAGGTAAGAATAATGAAAAGTTCTAGATCTGAAAAGATTTGTGCTCTATCGAAGTAAGATAAGTGGAAATTTTTGTTTGAATAGTATGGATCTAGGTATGTTTGATGGATTCTATCCTAGCCTGAAAACTAGGGTATTAATAGATGAAAGAAGATTTGATAGGAGTAGATCTGATAAGAATAGTGAAAAATATGTTATACCTATGCATAGAAAGAATGTTTGGACTAACAAGTGGATGTAGGATCCTAGAAATAAATGTTTGCAGGTTAGCTACCATAATCCTAGTGTGCAGTACAGGAAAGGCTGGGGATCATTTAAAAGAAAGAGAGGATTAACCCTTTGTTATAGTTGTAGAAAACCAGGACATCTTGCCAAGGAATACCCTGCGAGAAGACCTAGTTGTCTTTGTTGTAAAGCTATGAACCATGAAGTATTTGATTGCCCTAGAATGATTTCTAAGCTTGAAGAAATGAACATCAGACAAGAAAACCCTAAGGCAGATCCAGAAATGGAAGAACCCCATAAAGAATCAAATAAAGTATTGCTACAAATAAAAGACACTCTGAATGACCACCGACATGTTAGATTATCAGAGATTTTCAAAGGAAAATAACGCATTGAAGTAAGAATAGGAGACTTCTACATTGACTGTGTTCTAGACGAGGAAACACAGGTGAATATCATGATAGAAAGAACTTGAGAACTTTTAGGGAAGCCTGTTATGACTCCTTCATTGGGAGGAATAGGGTTATTTAGAGGGAAGTTGATAAAACTATGTGGAAAGCTCACCCAGACCCCTATGAATGATAATGGAGCTTCAACAAAAGAATATTTTGAGGTTATTAAATTTTTTGAGGACAACGCACCATTTACCATGCTACTAGGAAAACCTTGGATTGAAAGAGATCAGGCCAGAAGGAAAGAAGAAAAAGTAGTTTTAGAACAGAAGAAGCAAGAGTTAAAAGAATTCATGACTAGAAGGATCGCACACTTGATTAAAGAACAAAAGAACAAATCAAATCCATTTATCACTAGAGAACCGGATGTCGAAGTTGCAAGAACACTAGAAGACCCACAGAAGATTAAAGTACCTATTCCAGATAAAGAAGAAGGATCACCCTCGAATCTTAGGAAAGAATCTCAACAGCGCGAAGTAACTATGCCAAAGGAAGAACCAAGACAAAGCTCACTAGGAAGAAGGCTAGAAATCTAAGTAAGAAGAGAGCTAAGATCGAAAAGTTGCAGAAATATCCAGAAGAAACCTCGCAGAAGGAAAATTTGAAAAATTGGAGCTTCACAGGGATATCAAAACAGCGACACATGGCACTTATCCATGGCGAAGCAATATAGCTGTTGGAGACATTGTAACCATTCGGACGACCCTCCGAACAGGCAGAAAGGAAATTATGGTTCGCCATCAGACCGTTGGACCGCACCATAACAGACAGAACCAAGTTAATGAAGGCTTCATACCCATTGCAAGCAACCCGTTGTCAAGTTACCTATTTATCCCATTGTGCCATGCACCGAGAAAACTTTTGCTAAACATGGATTTGAGCTCACAGACTTGTTGATTTTATACAGTGACTATTTTTCTATTGCCTTCTAATTCATTGTTGTGTCTAAGTTACCCTTTGAACCCCATATTTCCAACCCTGAGTGTGTATGTCGGACAAGTTGAGCGTTGCAGAGAGATTTGTTGAAGAATTTATGATCGACCTGATGATTGAAAGAGTCATGTCGATGTCTATAGGCATACAAGCTTCATCGACGAGAACAGTGCAGGCTTCTCCGTCGATTGCTCGCAGAGCCGGACCATCCCGACCATCTGATGAAAAGCGAACCAAGCATAGGGATGACTTAGAAAATGCAAAATTGATTCTGACTATATTACTCGTCTACATACCACCTCTGAGTGGTGCAGTAAATCGAGACAACGTACCTAGATATTTTGAGTACGCCTTGGTCACTGTGTACCTCTCGAAAGGGATCCACGTAGTTCGAGCAGAATAAGATAAGATTGTAGCATTGGAGTTCAACAACTTCAACCTTGGAGATCGCAAGGTTTATGGTATGCTCGCCCCACATAAGTACCTGACTAGGACTAATGGAAAAACTTGAATATCATCCCTCGACAGTGGACTATGGACCTCGCGTAGTCCACCCTGCTGAATGTCATGAAGATTCCCCACTTTGGTAGACACCAGGAGGTGAATGCATGTGTCAAGCTGTTGTTGTCTTCTTATCATGGTGGTTAATTGTGGCTAAACCGTCATATAACAGTTGATCCGACATTGATCCACAGGATCACAGGCCTGAGTATGAAAGGACCTGACTCACATGACTTTTATCCAGGAAAAGTCGTCGATCACGCTCTAGCTTAGAAGATCAAGGACACTTACGGCGATGTCGAGAAAGGAACGTGAGGATATAAATTAGCTTCTATCGAGAGTGGTGTAGTGCGCCTTGCTTGTCAAATGATTGCAGGGAAGTAAGTATGAAAGAATCAACCTACCCAAGTCATTGGTTTTGTAGTCGACCTCGTAGGGAAGTGCGCGGAAGGTCTCCAGATGAACTGGGCGAAGTACCTAGTGAACCAGTTGGAACTCGAATACAGAGAAGCATAGGATCAAGGATATGGATTTCATTTTAGCTGGCTCGTGATCCTGATAGATTTTATCACCTGGGAGATGTCGGAAGGTGCGACCTTCCCTGACATTGATCCTTTTGAACCGCTGGCCACAAAGTTCAGTACACTATGGTATTCAAACGATATGAATAAATAGTGGCAGTCAAATGTTGTTTTTCATACCTACTACAATCAACTGAATATAGCCATCCAGTTCGAGCCTCGCATGACTCTGAATGCTCTACACCGGTTCCGGCCTTTGATGAAGTTCAACGCAAATCGACATTAAATTTATATTACAACGCGCGTCGATGAACACAAGAAACAACTTCAGTCCTACTACTACAAGATGACGAAGGAAGACTTGGAGGATATCACTAAGGACTCGTTAATAGACCTCCTTATACCAACAGACCCTGGAGAGATATCTGACATCGACAGCCCAGAAACAATGCATGATACACCCGGACCTAGCAAGACAAAGAAGACCGAGGAGGTCCAAGAGATAGACAGCGCATCCGTGAAGACTGCTTCCATATCACCAAAGCAAGGAGGTGATGGCGAAGAGTTGAATGACAAAGAAGTTGAACAGAAGCAAGGAGATGAGGTTGATCCCCTGAAGAAGAGGAAAGGTTCACCTCTGAAACCTTCCTCCTGAAAAAATCAAAAGCCTCCATGACCAAGATGCAGATCGTCCTCATGTCCAATGAATTCGAATTCCTCATAACAGCCCTGCAAGATGCCTCGCTGGAAATAATAGAGAAGTAAGAAGAAAAGTAAGAGGAGATGTATGATCGAATTGAGACTGAACTCTGAGCGGTACAACAGGCCCTATAGTCCATTCGTGCAGTCTCCATTGCGCTGGAAGAACCAGAGTTGGGACATGAGCCATCCCAACTCCATCGCTTAGCTGATATAGTCGAAGCTCGCCTTCGATGAGTATAGGAAGAAACAGAAAAATCCACCCAGGCTTTGACACAAGTACAAGGAGTACTTGTAGAGCAACGCAGTGCTGCAGAATAGGAAATTTTTTCTCTCCAAGCGAAGCTTGATGAAGAAAAGGCTCAGCTACAGAAAGAAAAGGAACATTTGCTCGCGGAGCAACTCAAAGTAAAAGAAGCGGTCAAAAGATCACCTCGCTTTGTGACAGTTGTAGAAATCAAGGCAGAAGACTGAGTTACACAACAAGTGAACTAGTTCACAGAAGCCATCCAACAACTACAACAATGCATAGCAGATTTGGAGCTATGCATTGTACCTGAGACCCCACAAGATGTAAGAGACCAAAGAGAAGCAACCGCCCAGAGCGCAGTTGAAAGGCTAAAGGCTCTTACCCTGGAATGTAAGCAACTCACCGATCGTAGTGCCTATACCTACGAACAACTCATGGAGAACCGAGAATTGAAGGCACTGGAGTTGCATCTCCAAGAGGCGAAGTATCAAGCCGAAAAGATACAGGCGTAGCTGAAGTCCCTGTCAGCTATGGAAAGAATGAAGCGCTCCCAAGAGCAACGCACTACACAAAAACAAATCCATACTATCCAGAGCAGAGTTATGGAAGTAACTCAGAGGCTCCAACCTATACAAGACAAGGCCTACCAAGTGTTTACAGAAGTAGAAGACCAAGGAGTAGAGCTAGAGCAGGTTGCCACTATAGTTGAACAACGTCTAGAGGGAACTATCAACAAAGTATTCATCCAAGAGTTTGCGGAACAGGAGGTTGTAGCACAACAACAAATCGAAGTAGCTCGAGCCAAGCTCGAGGTGTTCTAAGCAGAACTAGTCAAACCAGAGTGACTCAGGACGAGTCATAGGTGAGTGTTGGGGGCCTGTTGGCCCTTGACCAAGTTTTGGGAGATTCTTGGTCATGTTGACTTATTTTTAGACTTCGACAGCCTTTCGAAGGAGGAGCACAAGACGAAGCAGAGATCGTGGGATCTCGGTCCCTTTTTGGGTCCTTTTTGGGTTATGGGAATATGTAATGGGTATGGGATGTTGGCCCATGGGTTTACCCATGTTTAGGCCTATTTTGTAAACTATAAATAGATGTCTAGGCAATGTAAGAAGTGGATCTATGTGATGAGGCCGATAAGCTAAGTGCTAAGTGCAAGAGTGGATTGTAAGTGTTTCGTGCATACTGTGAGAGACTTGCAGAGCTAAGTGCAAGTGATTATGACAAACTGTGGAAGGCTTTGTGTTGTAGCGCAAGGAAGAAAGATTTAGCAAGTTACGCAGATATTCTGTCCTATGCAGAGTAAGGTTTTTGGGGCTTTGTCCATGTAACCCATTGAAGAAGCTAATAAAGAAGAAGAGTTGGTGGACGTAGCCCCAGGGTGGGGGTGAACCACGTAAATATTGTGTTATTATGCTCTGTGCGATGTTCTAATGTATTTACGTGTTATTTGCTAAGTGATTGATATAGATAGATAGATAGATCTCTTTATGCTTTATGCTTATGATGAATCTGGATGTTAGATCTGATATAAGTGAATATTCTTAGTGCTTGAATCTACTAGATCTGATCCACTTATATATGCTAAGTGCTTAAATACATTAGATCAGGGTGAATGTTACGATGCTCTGTTTTCTCTGCAGAGTAGATATTGGTTAAACAATGATGAACTAATGGTGCTAATTTCTCTATTAAGTATTATAATCACAGATCTGTGTCCTAGCTAAGGTTGCAAACACTTGAGTCCTGCAACCACCCCTGCCTCTACCTCGGGTGAGACTTCATCTGCTTCGCAGGTGTTGTCGAAAGGGCCCGTAGTTAGGGTTTTGTTGGTGCGTTGTTCTAGCGTTGAACCCTGGGTCTGCCCTTGAGCCAACACTTCACTAGGGACAAGATCTTTGTTTCAGGGTGCAGTGCCACCTTTCCTACATCATCTATCCCTTCAAGGATGAGGTACTATGTGATGTTTCCCCACTGGAAGTCTATGATGTTCTGTTAGGCCAACCATATATGTGAAATTGTTATTTTATTTATGAGTCTCAACCCCGTAGTGTCATTGTTACTCTGAGGGGTCAACTCTACATGGTACAAGAGGTAGTTCTGAGTACTGTCCCACGAAAATAGTGTCATAAAGTAATCTCTCATACTGCAAAGTTTAGCCTCTTCACGATCTAGTCAAAAGGTCAATAGAAGGACATTGCAACCACAACAACCTTGACCCAAGACCTTTATATCCAGCAGAAGTAGATCAACAAGATTGTAGAAGAGCACAAAGATATTCTTACTGCACATATGGGGGTGCCTCCACACTGCCTAGTCAAGCAAAGTTATAACATATCCCTTCATGCTCTTCATGTTGCATCTTCATCGACAGAGTCCTCCCACACTCAGTTATATCATACAACTAGATTGGTTGAAAAGATCCAACCCCTCCAAAAACAGGTTCATGACAACCTTCAACAAGCTAAGAAGGACAACTTCTTCAACAAGGAAAGCATCTCACCAAGGTTCAGATTCAACAAAATATTCCCCGAGAATTTAACGCAATGGGGACCATTTCTTCATAAGGGGGAATGAATGATCTAGGTGGATCTCGGTGGCCAAACACCTTTTCCACTGAATCAACATTTCAAGCCTATGGTTTTGATAAACCATGATATTCACTATTTTGATGGGGAATGGAATGTAATACCATCTTCATTTGTTAATTGCAAACATCATGTAATGATTTCCTAGTGGTATCATGTACATGCCTACAACATAACATTAATGCATCATATCCCATTAGAAATTTGCAGCTAAGCACACTATATATAATTGAGGTGAATGAGACCCTTTAAGCATGCAATGGAGTGTGATTTAAAGCTTGTTGTGAATGAAGCGTAGCAAACACCTATTTATTTTTAAAGATAAGCTACCCCATTCTACCAGTTTGTGTTCTATGATATTTTTCTCTTTTATTCATTAAGAGAAGTTGGGTTTCACTATATTTCTCCATTTCTTGCAATATCTCTGTGTATTTCCTTGTTATATCTCGACTATATTTATGTCTTCATGTCCTCAAAATAATCTGGATCATGCGACTTCTCTTTAAGTTGATTCTTGGATCCTACAACTTCCCAAAAATACCCAACAGAAAAGCCTACTCTGATACCAATATGTTTTGTAAATTGTCGTGGATATTCTAGTGGAACAATTCATTACAACAGATCTGATAAATAAAATCGAAATCTACTTATGAAGGTTAAATTCCATTAGATTTAACCTTCATATTTGGTTATTGATTTTCTACTTATGCATGAAATAGATCAAATGCAAAAAATAAAGAACATAAATAAATACATGCACCATCCACAAATAACACAAGATATGACCTGAGAAATCCAATCCGGGAGAAAACCCAACTAGAAGGTGAGATTGCTCTGCTTTCTTTTCTCCAGTATGGAAATAATGCAAGTACAAAGAAAAGAGCACTCTCTGTGGAGTTTTATTTGACATTGTAGCATGTGTGCCTGCTACAAAGTCTCTCCTCCTCTGTTATGCTCATAGAAATACCACTCTCATATGTTTTTCTTGGCTATGGAAGAAGATACAATGCAAAAGAATGGAACCCCTTTTCCTCTTAGTGGCTCGGTATTTAACATAGCTCTATAGCCATTTGGGGTAGTTTTTTTACTTCCTTAACCCTTAATTGTGGTAGGTTTTTGGACCTTCTAGAATCTTCTTGAAATTACTCACGTGGCTAGCCCCATATGCATGAGTAATAGGGGTTGAGTTGGCATCCTCTCGTACATTGGTGGTCAACTTGGTAGGTCAACTTGTGGGAGGCATAACTTTCACATATGAGCTCCAATTGACGCACGATTTGCACTATTGGAAATTTATCAGAGTGTAGAACACCGTCAAGGGGGTGAGCAAAAGTTTTCAGACACCAGAACCCAAAAAAATACCATTTAATGCCTCAAAATGGCTCTGGAAGGTTCCAGACCCCAATTTTCCAAACTGGGACCTACCACTAAAATGACCCTGCAAGTTGATTCCTCCAATTTTTTCCACTCTGAAAGCATCGAGATAGATGACAAATAATATAATGATCCAATTTGGATCATGATTCTTGTGGACCAGAGTGACCTCATACTACTAGCACCATAGACTCTAGCTCTACTCACTTTGTACATCTCTCACCTGGATCACCTCTCTCCATCTTTGGTATTTTCCTTCTAGGGTTTAGTTTACACTTCTACTTCTATATAGGAGCCACCTTAACACTCTCACTTTATATAGACATCTGTTTATGTGTTTACTTTTTTACATTTACCTAATCATATTTAAAAATTACTTTGATAACTAACTGATTGCCACTTAAGTGATTAACAAAAATTAAAATATTAACACCAGATAAATAAAGCGCAACCATTTATTTGTTAATCAATAATAAAATTTAATAAATTCTTTACCAACTGATACCTTTAGGCGTTCTCCAACTGCTGTATTAGCAGCTGTGCTAGTACTATTACTAGCAGTAACATAACTCGTCATCCCTGGCGCAGGTTTTTACCTCTAACTAGGTCTTGGGTGGAGTTACTTCCTTTATCTTAAGCGGTAGCGAGGTATTCACTTCTAACGGTAGCGAGCGGATGCCAACGTGCGAAAGTGAGCTGATACATTTCATTGGTATGGTTTCGCTTTTCTGAATGCTCTGATCATCGCTTACGAAATGAATATGTCAGCATTACCTCAACAAATTCGTCCACATTCATTGATTCTTCAACATTGGCATAATTCCATGCTCTGACTGCTGCGGTGCAGGTAGGCTGTCAAACAGATTCCATACTAAGTATGGAATACTTAGTATACTTGTGAAACATGGAAAATTCAGTATAAGTACCTGGGTAAGCCAACATAATTTCTGCAAGGAAGCAACCGCATTTTTTCACTCATTCATACCTGCCTGCTTCCTGTAATTTTCAGTTTAATTGCGGGAGCCGAAGATGGGCGAAGGGGAAGAGCAGGTGAAGCTGTTAACACAATGGCCAAGTCCCTTTGCCATCCGAGTTTTGATTGGATTGGCAGAGAAAGATGTGAAATATGAATCCCAGGAAGAGAATTTCGCTTCTAAGAGTGAGCTGCTGCTGCAAATGAATCCTATCCACAGGAAGGTACCCGTCCTCATCCACAACGGTAAGCCTGTCTGCGAGTCTCTCGTCATTCTCC
>ML781220.1:427966-441747 GCA_009831015.1 Picea engelmannii | reverse complement strand
ACAAACTGAGCCACGAGATCAACCCGACAAAGGTTCAAACAAGGATAAAGAGAGAAATCATTTACAGAACGATTGTCTAGTGAAAGCAAGAGAAAACCATAGGTACGAGGTCGCATCAACGAGCATCGAGAACTACATCCAATGGATGAAGGACCATGCGCTTATAGGTAAATTCATGGGGATTTGGCCCTTAGAAAAGGCCCTGTAGATCTAGATAAAGTCTCATTGGAAGGTGAAGGGTCAAATTTACCTACAGTTAGAATTTAAAGGTTTTTTTATAGTCATTTTTTTGAAGATGTGGGATAGGGACAAAGTCTTTGAAGAGGGTATGTATTTATTCAACTCTTCCGACTTGCACATAAGATATTGAACAATGCAATTTTCACCAGAGAAAGAATATTTCACAACAACACCAATGTGGATCAGAATCTAGTCACTCTAATGGGATTTCTGGGACCCCAAAACCTTGGAGGGAATCATGAACACACTAGGATCCTTCATTAAAGCATCAAAAGTTACCAAATATTCCAACTACATCTCTTATGATATAATTTGTGTATACATGAATGTAGAAAAAGCCCTACCAAATTCAATCATATTTTTATATCAAGACAATGACTGGACTCAACCCCTTGACTACAAGAATATCCCATTTAGATGCAAAAAGTGCCATGTTCATGGACACCTTTTTAGGGACTTCCACCAAAATGCTACAAACCCATCAAAAAAATCAAAAGAGGAAACTTACTAAGAGGGTTTCTCGAAAATCCCAAGAAAAACATAGGAAGGTAGAAGGGAAACTAAACAACCAAGTATTAATCCATAACATAACATTTCTAACAGATTCCAAGCCCGAGAGGGGGAGACTAGTGAACCAAGAGAGGATAATAAATAAAAGGATAAGAAGGAAAACACTAGAAAGATGGTTGTAGCATGGGAAGAAATACCAAAAATAAGGAATACCTCCTTAGATCTCGGGAAATAACAACTGGTAGAAGGGGAAGAAAAGATGAAATATACCTAGAACGAGGAATCTGAATAGGAGGAGGAAGTTGAAGCTAGAATGACACATGATATGGGTTTGAAGGAAGTCAAGTTGGATATGATATCTCTAAGAGTAGCACATGGAGAAAAAATAGTAAATAACCTCCCTATCCACCAACTACGAAAGATGCAAATGGGTATGTTAAAATGAAAAGGGGTGCGAGCATCCCAAGGGTCTCCATCATCCACCATTGGAAACCTAGGCATCAAAACCAACCCCCTCAAACCAATGAAAAAGAGTCTAGGAGAGGAAAGAAAGAGAGGCACAAATCCTCACAAACAAAAAATAGAGGAAACATAGGCCCTACTGGTAGATTTAAGCCAAGAGTTTCCTTGTTAGATAATTATTTCCCCTCCCAACCAAAAAGTTAAATATGAAGATTCTATCATGGAATGTCAGAGGAATTGATGCACCATCTAAGCATAGGATTTCAAGAAAGAGGATCAATCGGGAGAAAGAATATTTAGTGATGATACAAGAAACAAAATGCTACATGGGAAAAATGGGAAGGATAGCTCATAAATTTTGGAAAGGATGTGACATAGAAGTGATTGCAACTAAAGGTGCATCAAGTGTACTAGCCATTATATGGAATCTAGATGCTCTGTATGTCGAGGCTTACTCAAAGAATTGATGGATCGTCATGTTAAAAATTAAATTAATAAGAACAGGTGAGTAGGGGTATGTCTCAAGTAAATGCAGACCCTAAGCCCCAGGTCAAAAGAGGGATTTCTTAGATGATTTAAATCTCTTAGGTAATACTATGAAACAAAAAACTTGGATGATGGGAGGGGATTTCAACATGATTAAATATCTATTAGAAAAAAAGGATGGAGCCAGAAGACTAGATCCCGAGAATGAAGCCTTTGGGACATTGATAGAGTTCCTCCGATTAATCGATATTTCAGTGAGGAGTGGTTTTTTCACCTGGAACAACAAAAGAGGTAACGAAAAAAGGATCGTGGTGTGGCTAGACAGGTTATTGGTCACATAAACCTTTTTCCAGTCAAATCAGGATCTCTCAGTGGAAGTCCTTCCCTACTTTGTATCAGATCATTGGCCTATTGTTTTAGAATGGAAACATACCTTAAAGTAGGGTGCCAACCTTTTCGTTTCAAAAAATTCTGGTTAGATCACCCTGACTTTCAACAAAAGCTAGAAATATGGTGAATTTTTCTCCTCTCACTCTCTCATATATAATTGAGGTGAAGGAAACCCTTTAACATTGCAATGGAGTGTGATGTAAATCTTGTTGCAAATGAAGCGTAGTCAACATCTCTTTCTTTTTAGAGATAAGCTACCCCATTCTTCTAGTTTGTGTTCTATGGTGTTTTTCTCTTTTATTCATTAATCGAAGTTGGGTTTCACTATATTTCTGCATTTCTTGCAATATCTCTTTGTATTTCCTTGTTATAACTCTGCTATATTTTTGTCTTCATGTCATTCTCAAAATAATATGGATCAGTGGTATCAAATTAGTCTGCTCCTTGTCATTTCTTAGAGAAGGTCCTCGATGAGGTTAGGGTATATAGATTTCGGTCTCAATCTAGTTTCACTTGAGGACAACCTCTCTCGCTATCCCAAGAAACCTCCCATGGCAGAAGAAAAGACAGATGATAGAGAAAGAGATCCTTTCAAGAAGTTGATTGAGGAATCCCTCGTGCGATAGAGGAACGAGATGATGGACAACTTCGCTCAGATCCTTCGAAGACTACCGATGGAAATGATTTGGAAATCTTCAACAAGAAACCATTTCGGAGGTGCGACACCCTTCAAGGTACAAGTCAATTTTGATATCCCCCTATTTGAAGGCCAAATAGATGTAGATGCTCTAGAAAAATGGTTGAATCTGCTAGAAGGTTATTACTCCATCCAAAAAAAATTCGACAATGAAAATATCACCTTTGTGCTCCTTAAATCCCTTCCCTGTCTCAGAGCTTGGTGGGAAGGTTACTGGGAGAGGGACACCATGAATGAATCTACACCATTAAAGAGAGAACCCACTTGGGAATCCTTTGTAGATTCCCTAAAGGAGGAGTTATACCCTGTCAGAAACTATGATGACCAGTGCATGAGATGGATGACTCTACGTCAAAAAAGAGATCAGACGGTGTCGGAGTACACTAACATATTTCATAACTTGCGCTCAAAGATGGGTATCAAAGACTCTGAGTGGCACCTGGTTTTGAAGTATTACAGTGGTCTGCATAGGTACATCCAAACGAATATGGATTTATTGGACATCTCCTCACTGGGAGCTGCTTATCGATATGTAGTCAAAATTGAGCAGAAATTCATGAAGCAAAATAAGCGGGAGTTCGGGTCTACAAATACACAACAATCGAAGTATGTTAAAGGTGACCCTAACTCACATAATATCCAACCTCAAGATGACTAGTCCAAGCCACAAGAAAAGAAGGGTAATGGGAAGACGAAGAAGGAAATTGGAAAGTGGTGCCACGTCCACAAAATCCCTTGGCACAACACCAATGAATGTCGCTCCAAACATTCATTGGTAGCCAAGCTCAAATAAATAGAGCCAACCCCCAACTCAGAATCTGATTCAAAAAATAATAAAAGGAGACAAATAATTGATGCAGACCCCACTACTACTGTCGCAACCACAACAATCCGACCAGAAGAACCAGAGGATCCTGAGGAGGGGGAGCGCCTCTTCGATTCACAAATGTGGGTGAAGGGGACCCCACTGCATTTCATTGTTGATAGTGGAAGCCAAAAGAACCTCATATCATCATAGGTCATCAAGCAGTTGGATTTTCCATTAAAACCACAACCAAATTTGTAAAATATTGGGTGGCTTCATGTTGGCCCTTGACCAAGTTTTGGGAGATTCTTGGTCATGTTGACCTATTTTGAGACTTCGACAGCCTGTCGAAGGAGGAGCGCAAGACGAAGAAGAGATCGTGGGATCTCGGCCCCTTTTTGGGTTATGGGAATATGTAATGGGTATGGGATGTCGGTCCATGGGTTTACCCATGTTTAGGCCTATTTTGTAAACTATAAATAGATGTATAGGCAATGTAAGAAGTGGATCTATGTGATGAGGCCGATAAGCTAAGTGCTAAGTGCAAGAGTGGCTTGTAATTTATTCATGGATACTGTGAGAGACTTGCAGAGCTAAGTGAAAGTGATTATGACAGACTGTGGAAGGCTTTGTTCTATAGCACAAGGAAGAAGGATCTAGCGAGCTGCGCAGATCTTCTGTGTTATGCAGAGTAAGGGCTTTGGGGCTCTATTCATGTAACCCATTGAAGAAGCTAATAAAGAAGAAGAGTTGGTTGACGTAGCCCCAGGGTGGGGGTGAACCACGTAAATACCGTGATATTCTGCTCTGTGCGATGTTCTAATGTATTTATGTGTTATTTGCTAAATGCTTGATATAGATAGATAGATAGATCTCTTTATGATATGTGCTTATGATGAATCTGAATGTTATATCTGATATAAGTGAATGTGCGTAATGCTTGAATTTGCTAGATCTTATCCATTTATATATGCTAAGTGCTTAAATACATTAGATCAGGATGAATGTTGCGATGCTCTGTTTTCTCTGCGGAGTAGATATTGGTTAAACAATGATGAACTAATGGTGCTAAGTGCTCTATGAAGTATTATAATCAAAGATCTATGTCCCAGATAAGGTTACATACACCTGAGTCCTGCAACGACCCCTGCCTCTACCTCGGGTGAGACTTCATCTGTTTCGCAGGTGTTGTCGAAAGGACCGGTAGTTAGGGTTTTGTTGGTGCATTGTTGTAACGTTGAACCCTGGGTCTGACCTTGTGCTAACAAATGGTTCCGTTGTCGGGACCTGAAACTGTGATTGTTGGGAATTGAGAAAGAAGAAGCTTTGTGCAAACATTCGTCCTAAAATTGTGAAATATCTGTGCGTAGACCTGTCTCTCTAGTGCGCAGTACTCTACTTAGTTTGACAAGCTCTGTGCTAAAGAAAAGAAGTCTGATCTGAAGAAAAGAGGGAAGATCTGAAAGGTTTGTGCTTCGAGAAAAGTCAAAGTGAGAACTTTTGATTAAAAGAGGTAAGATATGCAAGCTTTTTTATCTGATAAAGGTAAGAATAATGAAAAGTTCTAGATCTGAAAAGCTTTGTGCTCTATAGATGTAAGATAAGTGGAAATTTTTGTTTCAATAGTATGGATCTAGGTATGTTTGATGGATTTTGTCCTAGCCTGAAAACTAGGGTATTAATAGATGAAATAAGATTTGATAGGAGTAGATATGATAAGAATAGTGAAAAATATGTTATACCTATGCATAGAAAGAATGTTTGGACTAACAAGTGGATGCAGGATCCTAGAAATAAATGTTTGCAGGTTAGCTACCATAATCCTAGCGTGCAGTACAGGAAAGGTTGGGGATCATTTAAAAGAAAGAGAGGATTAACCCTCTGTTATAGTTGCAGAAAACTAGGACATCTTGCCAAGGAATACCCTGCGAGAAGACCTAGTTGTCTTTGTTGTAAAGATATGAACCATGAAGTATTGGATTTCCCTAGAATGATTGCTAATATTGAAGAAATGAACATGAGACAAGAAAACCCTAATACAGATCCATAAATGGCAGAACCCCATAAAGAATCAGATAAAGTATTTCTACAAATAAAAGACACCCTAAATGACCACCGACATGTTAGATTATCAGAGATTTTCAAAGGAAAATGATGCATTGAAGTAAGAATAGGAGATTTCGACATTGACAGTGTTCTAGATGAGGAAACACAGGTGAATATCATGATAGAAAGAACTTGGGAACTTTTAGGGAAGCCTGCTATGAATCCTTCATTGGGAGGAATAGGGTTATTTAGAGGGAAGTTGATAAACCTATGTGGAAAGCTCACCTAGACCCCTATGAATGATAATGGAGCTTCAAAAAAAGAATATTTTGAGGTTATTAAATTTTTTGACGACATCGTACCATTTACCATGCTACTAGGAAAACCTTGGATTGAAAGAGATCGGGCTAGAAGGAAAGAAGAAAAAGTAGTTTTAGAACAGAAGAAGCAAGAGTTAAAAGAATTCATGACTAGAAGGATCGCACACTTGATTGAAGAACAAAAGAACAAATCGAATCCATTTAGCACCAGAGACCCGGATGTTGAAGTTGCAAGAACACCAGAAGACCCACAAAAGATTAAAGTACATATTCCAGATAAAGAAGAAGGATCACCCTCGAATCTTAGGAAAGAATCTCAACAGCGCAAAGTAACTATGCCAAACGAAGATAAAAATTAGAATGGAAAAAGGCATACCGAGACAAAGCTCACTGGGAAGAAGGCTATAAATCTAAGTAAGAAGAGAGCTAGGATTGAAAAGTTGCAGAAATATCTAGAAGAAACCTCGCAAAAGGAAAATTTGAAAAATTGGAGCTTCACCGAGATATCAAAACAATGACACATGGCACTTCTCCATGGCGAAGCAATATAGCCATTGGAGACATTGTAACCATTCAGACGACCCTCCGAACAGGCAAAAATGAAATTATGGTTTGCCATCAGACCATTGGACCGCGCCATAACAGACAGAACCAAGTTAATGAAGGCTTCATACCCGTTGCAAGCGACCCGTTGTTGAGTTACCTATTTATCCTGTTGTGCCATGCACCGAGAAAACTTTTGCTAAACATGGATTCGAGCTCGCAGACTTGTTGATTTTATATAGTGACTTTATTTCTATTGCCTTCTATTTCATTGTCGTGTCTAAGTTACCCTCTGAACCCCATATTTCCAACCCCGAGTGTGTATGTCAGACAAGTTGAGCGTTGCAGAGAGATTTGTTGAAGAATTTATGATCGACCTGATGATTGAAAGAGTCATGTTGATGTTTATAGGCGTACAAGCTTCATCGACGAGAACAATGCAGGCTTCTTCGTCGACTTCTCGCAGAGCCGGACCATCCTGACCATCTGATGAAAAGCGAACCAGGCATAGGGATGAATTAGAAAATACCAAATTGATTTCGACTATATTACTCGTCTACATACCACCTCTGAGCGGCGCAGTAAATCGAGACAACGCACCTAGAGATTTTGAGTACGCCTTGGTCACTTCGTACCTCCTGAAAGGGATCCACACAGTTCGAGAAAACTAAGATAAGATTGCAGCATTGAAGTTCAACGACTTCAACCTTGGAGACCGCAAGGTTTATGGTATGCTTGCCCCACATAAGTACCTGACTAGGACTAAATGGAAAAACTCGAATATCGTTCCTCGGCAATGGACTCTGGACCTCGCGTAGTCCACCCTGCTGAATGTCATGAAGATTCCCCACTTTGGTAGACACCAGGAGGTGAATGCATGTGTCAAGTTGCTGCTGTCTTTTTATCATGGTGGGTACTTGTGGCTAAACCGTCGTATAACAGTTGATCTGACATTGATCCATAGGATCACAGGCCTGAGTATGAAAGGACCTGACTCGCATGAATTTTATCCAGGAAAAGTCGTCGATCATGCTCTAGCTCAGAAGATCAAGAACACTTACGACGATGTCGAGAAAGGAACGCGGGGATATAAATTAGATTCTATCGAGAGTGGCGTAGTGCGCCTTTCTTGTCAAATGATTGCATGGAAGTTAGTACGAAAGAATCAACCTACCCAAGTCACTGGTTTTGTAGTTGACCTCGCAGGGAAGTGTGTGGAAGGTCTCCAGATGAACTGGGCGAAGTACCTAGTGAACCAGTTGGAACTCGAATGCAGAGAAGCACAGGATCAAGGATATGGATTTCATTTTAGCTGTCTTGTGATCCTGATAGCTTTTATCACCTGGGAGATGCCTGAAGGTGCGACCTTCCCCGACATTGATCCTTTTGAACCGCTGGCCATGAAGTTCAGTATACTATGGTATTCAAACGATATGAATAAATAGTGGCAGTCAAATGTTGTTTTTCATACCTACTACAACAAACTGAAGATAGCCATCCAGTCTGAGCCTCGCATGACTCTGAATGCTCTACACCGGTTCCAACCTTTGATGAAGTTCAACGCAGATCAACATTAAATTTATATTACAACGCACGCCGATGAACACAAGAAACAAATTTAGTCCTACTACTACAAGATGATGAAGGAAGACTTGGAGGATATCACTAAGGACTGTTTAGCAGACCTCCTTATACCAACAGACCCTGGAGAGATATCCGACATCGACAGCCCATAAATAATGCATGATACACCCAGACCTAGCAAGACAAAGAAGACCGAGGAGGTCCAAGAGATAGACATCGCATCTGTGAAGACTTCTTCCATATCACCAGAGCAAGGAGGTGATGGCGAAGAGTTGAATGAAAAAGAAGTTGAACAGAAGAAAGGAGATGAGGTTGATCCCCTGAAGAAGAGGAAAGGTTCGCCTCCGAAAACTTCCTCCCGAAAAAATCAAAAGCCTCCATGACCAAGATGCAGATCGTCCTCACGTCCAATGACTTCGAATTCCTCATAACAGCCCTGCAAGATGCCTTGCTGGAAATAGCAGAGAAGCAAGAAGCAAAGCAAGAGGAGATATATGATTGAATTGAGACTGAACTCTGAGGGGTACAACAAGCCCTATAGTCATTCGTGCAGTCCCCACTGCACTGGAAGCACCAGAGTTGGAACATGAGCCATCCCAACTCCACCGCTTAGCTGATACAGTCGAAGCTCGCCTTTGACGAGTATAGGAAGAAACAGAAAAATCCACCCAGGCTTTGACACAAGTATAAGGAGTACTCGTAGAGCAACGCAGTGCTGCAGAATAGGAATTTTTTTCTCTCCAAGTGAAGTTTGATGAAGAAAAGGCTTAGCTACAACAAGAAAAGGAACAGTTTCTCGCGGAGCAACTCAAAGTAAAAGAAGCGGTCAAAAGAGCACCTCGCTTTGTGACAGTTGTAGAAATCAAGGCAGAAGACCGAGTTACACAACAGGTGAACTAGTTCGCAGAAGCCATCCAACAACTACAACAATGCATAGCAGATTTGGAGCTATGCATTGTACCTGAGACCCCACAAGATGTAAGAGACCAAAGAGAAGCAACCGCCCGGAGCGCAGTTGAAAGGCTAAAGGATCTTACCCTGGAATGTAAGAAACTCACCGATCGCAGTGCCTAGACCTACGAACAACTCATGGAGAACCCAGAATTGAAGGCACTGGAGTCACATCTCCAAGAGGTGAAGTATCAAGACGAAAAGATACAGGCATAGTTGAAGTCCCTGTCAGCTGTGGAAAGAATGAAGCTCTCCCAAGAGAAACGCACTGCACAACAACAAATCCATACTATCAAGAGTATAGTTATGGAAGTAACTCAGAGGCTCCAACCTATACAAGACAAGGCCTACCAAGTGTTTACAGAAGTAGAAGGCCAAAGAGTAGAGCTAGAGCAAGTTGCCACTATAGCTGAACAACGTCTAGAGGGAACTATCAACAAAGCAGTCATCCAAGAGTTTGCAGAACAAGAGGTTGTAGCACAACAACAAATCGAAGTAGCTTGAGAAAAACTCGAGGCGTTCGAAGCAGAACTAGTCAAACCAGAGTGACTCAAGATGAGTCACAGGTGAGTGTTGGGGGCCTGTTGGCCCTTGACCAAGTTTTGGGAGATTCTTGGTCATGTTGACTTATTTTTAGACTTCGACAGCCTTTCGAAGGAGGAGCACAAGACGAAGCAGAGATCGTGGGATCTCGGTCCCTTTTTGGGTCTTTTTTGGGTTATGGGAATATGTAATGGGTATGGGATGTTGGCCCATGGGTTTACCCATGTTTAGGCCTATTTTGTAAACTATAAATAGATGTCTAGGCAATGTAAGAAGTGGATCTATGTGATGAGGCTGATAAGCTAAGTGCTAAGTGCAAGAGTGGCTTGTAAGTGCTTCGTGCATACTGTGAGAGACTTGCAGAGCTAAGTGCAAGTGATTATGACAAACTGTGGAAGGCTTTGTGTTGTAGCGCAAGGAAGAAAGATCTAGCGAGTTGCGTAGATCTTCTGTCCTATGCAGAGTAAGGTTTTTGGGGCTTTGTGCATGTAACCCATTGAAGAAGCTAATAAAGAAGAAGAGTTGGTGGATGTATCCCCAGGGTGGGGGTGAACCACATAAATATTGTGTTATTATGCTCTGTGCGATGTTCTAATGTATTTATGTGTTATTTGCTAAGTGATTGATATAGATAGATAGATAGATAGATCTCTTTATGCTTTATGCTTATGATGAATCTGGATGTTAGATCTGATATAAGTGAATATTCTTAGTGCTTGAATCTGCTAGATCTGATCCATATATATATGCTAAGTGCTTAAATACATTAGATCAGGGTGAATGCTACGATGCTCTATTTTCTCTGCAGAGTAGATATTGGTTAAACAATGATGAACTAATGGTGCTAATTGCTCTATTAAGTATTATAATCACAGATCTATGTCCCAGCTAAGGTTGCAGACACTTGAGTCCTGCAACCACCCCTGCCTCTACCTCGGGTGAGACTTCATCTACTTCACAGGTGTTGTCGAAAGGGCCGATAGTTAGGGTTTTGTTGGTGCGTTGTTCTAGCGTTGAACCCTGGGTCTGCCCCTGGGCCAACACTTCACCAGGGACAAGATCTTCGTTTCAGGTTGCAGTGTCACCTTTCCTACATCATCTATCCCTTCAAGGATGAGGTACTATGTGATGTTTCCCCACTGGAAGTCTATGATGTTCTGTTATGCCAACCATATATGTGAAATTTTTATTTTATTTACGAGTCTCAACCTTGTAGTGTCATTGTTACTCTGAGGGGTCAACTCTACATGGTACAAGAGGTAGTTTTGACTACTGTCCCACGAAAATAGTGTCATAAAGTAATCTCTCATACTGCAAAGTTTAGCCTCTTCACGATCTGGTCAAAAGGTCAATAGAAGGACATTGCAACCACAACAGCCTTGACCCAATACCTTTATATCCAGCAGAAGTAGATCAACAAGACTGTAGAAGAGCACAAAGATATTCTTACTGCACATATGGGGGTGCCTCCATACTTCCTAGTCAAGCAAAGTTATAACATATCCCTTCATGCTCTTCATGTTGCATCTTCATCAACAGATTCTTCCCACACTCAGTTATATCATGCAACTAGATTGGTTGAAAAGATCCAACCCCTCCAAAAATAGGTTCATGACAACCTTCAACAAGCTAAGAAGGACAACTTCTTCAACAAGGAAAGCATCTCACCAAGGTTCAGATTCAACAAAATATTCCCCGAGAACTTAACGCAATGGGGACCATTTCTTCATAAGGGGGGAGGAATGATCTAGGTGGATCTCGGTGGCCAAACACCTTTTCCACTGAATCAACATTTCGAGCCTATGGTTTTGATAAACCATGATATTCACTATTTTGATGGGGAATGGAATGTAATGCCATCTTCACTTGTTAATTGCAAACATCATGTAATGATTTCCTAGTGGTATTATGTACATGCCTACAACATAACATTAATGCATCATATCCCATTAGAAATTTGCAGCTAAGCACGCTATATATAATTGAGGTGAAGGAGACCCTTTAAGCATGCAATGGAGTGTGATGTAAAGCTTGTTGCGAATGAAGCGTAGCCAACACCTATTTCTTTTTAAAGATAAGCTACCCCATTCTACCAGTTTGTGTTCTATGATATTTTTCTCTTTTATTCATTAAGAGAAGTTGGGTTTCACTATATTTCTCCATTTCTTGCAATATTTCTATGTATTTCCTTGTTATATCTCAGCTTTATTTATGTCTTCATGTCCTCAAAATAATCTGGATCATGTGACTTCTCTTTAAGTTGATTCTTGGATCCTGCAACTTCCCAAAAATACCCAATAGAAAAGCCTACTCTGATACCAATATGTTTTGTAAATTGTCGTGGATATTCCAGTGGAACAATTCATTACCACAGAGCTGATAAATTCCATTAGATTTAACCTTCATATTTGGTTATTGATTTTCCACTTATGCATGAAATAGATCAAATGCAAAAAATAAAGAACATAAATAAATACACACACCATCCACAAATAACACAAGATATGACCTGAGAAATCCAATACAGGAGAAAACCCAACTAGAAGGTGAGATTGCTCTGCTTTCTTTTCTCCAGTATGGAAATAATGCAAGTACAAAGAAAGGAGCACTCTCTATGGAGTTTTATTTGACATTGTAGTATGTGTGTCTGCTACAAAGTCTCTCCTCCTCTGTTATTCTCATAGAAATACCACTCTCATATGTTTTGCTTGAGTATGGAACAAGATACAATGCAAAAGAATGGAACCCCTTTTCCTCTTAGTGGCTCGGTATTTAACATAGCTCAATAGCCATTTGGGGTAGCTTTTTTACTTCCTTAACCTTTAATTATGGTAGGTTTTTGGACCTTTCTAGAATCTTCTTGAAATTACTCACGTGGCTAGCCCCATATGCATGAGTAATAGGGGTTGAGTTGGCATCCTCTCGTACATTGGTGGTCAACTTGGTAGGTCAACTTGTGGGAGGCATAACTTTCACATACGAGCTCTAATTGATGCACGGTTTCCACTATTGGAAATTTATCAGAGTGTAGAACACCGTCAAGGGGGTGAGCAAAATTTTTCAGACACCAGAACCCAAAAAAACACCATTTAATGCCTCAAAATGACTCTAGAAGGTTCCAGACCCAAATTTTCCAAACTGGGACCTGCTACTAAAATGACCCTGCAAGTTGATTCCTCCAATTTTTTCCACTCTGAAAGCATCGAGATAGATGACAAATAATATAATGATTCAATCTGGATCATGATTCTTGTGGACCAGAGTGGCCTCATACTACTAGCACCATAGACTCTAGCTCTACTCACTTTGTACATCTCTCTCCTGGATCACCTCTCTCCATCTTTGATATTTTCCTTCTAGGGTTTAGTTTACACTTCTACTTCTATATAGGAACCACCTTAACACTCCCACTTTATATAGACATCATTGTACCTAAGAGTCTCCTTGACCTACTTCATTTATCAATAGTAATACATTTATCTTATCTTATCTATCTAATTTTTTAAAAACTATAAAATAATTAAAAATTTAAATATTTTTACAAAATATTATGAAACATTTTATAATTACAATAAAATTAATCAATATTTTTATAATTTAGAATAAATACCGATTCTTAAATTTACCTTATTATTCACAATATTATTATAGACATTAACCATTTTAACTTTATATTCTTTTTCTCACTATTTCTTTTCCCCTTATCACATATACATAAAATAATCTTCTCCTTATTAATTTTATTTCACCTTTATTCCAATAATAATTTTTAACTTTTTTCTTTGACGTTTTCAAATATACATAAGCGGATTCTCTCGTTTCTTCTTCAATATTTTTTTTATTGTCTTCACCAATAATTATTTTCGAAGTATTATATAATGTTTTAATAAAAAGAATATTTGACATTAGCTGGTCTTTATGTGAATTTTCGTGACCATCACTTTAAAGATTATCAAATGATACCATCAGAGAGCATTATTTACGGCTTTGATAAAAATAATATTTGACAATTATCTTGTCTTTATGCGGAATTTCGTGACTATCACTTCTCAAATTATCCGTAATATGGTTTACATAGTAACTTACCATTTCACACAGGTAAAAGAGTTCTGAGACAATTTCCATATGATTAAAGTTTTTCTTTAAATTGATTTTATAAATAAATAAAAATGTTTAAAAACAAAATCTTATTAAAAATTAGATT
>ML781220.1:394538-412849 GCA_009831015.1 Picea engelmannii | reverse complement strand
TCAAATTTACCTACAGTTAGGATTTAAAGGTTTTTTTATAGTCATTTTTTTGAAGATGTGGGATAGGGACAAAGTCTTTGAAGAGGGTATGTATTTATTCAACTCTTCGGACTTGCACATGAGATATTGAACAATGCAATTTTCACCAGAGAAAGAATATTTCACAACAACACCAATGTGGATCAGAATCTAGTCACTCCAATGGGATTTCTGGGACCCCAAAACCTTGGAGGGAATCAAGAACACACTAGGATCCTTCATCAAAGCATCAGAAGTTACCAAATATTCCAAGTACATCTCTTATGATATAATTTGTGTATACATGAATGTAGAAAAAGCTCTACCAAATTCAATCATATTTTTATATCAAGACAATGACTGGACTCAACCCCTTGACTACAAGCATATCGCATTCAGATGCAAAAAGTGCCATGTTCATGGACACCTTTTTAGGGACTTCCACCAAAATTCTACAAATCCATCAAAAAAATCAAAAGAGGAAACTTACTAAGAGGGTTTCTCGAAAATACCAAGAAAAACATAGGAAGGTAGAAGGGAAACTAAACAACCAAGTATTAATCCATAACATAACATTTCTAACAGATTCCAAGCCCAGGAGGGGGAGACTAGTGAACCAAGAGAGGATAATAAATAAAAGGATAAGAAGGAAAACACTAGAAAGATGGTTGTAGCATGGGAAGAAATACCAAAAAGAAGGAATACCTCCTCAGATCTCAGGAAAGAACAACTGGTAGAAGGGGAAGCAAAGATGAAATATACCTAGAACGAGGAATTTGAATAGGAGGAGGAAGTTGAAGCTACAATGACACATGATATGGGCATGAAGGAAGTAAAGGTGGATATGATATCTCTAAGAGTAACACATAAAGAAAAAATAGTAAATAACCTCCCTATCCACCAACTACAAAATATGCAAATGGGTATGTTAAAATGAAAAGGGGTGTGAGCATCCCAAGGGTCCCCATCATCCACCATTGGAAACCTAGGCATCAAAACCAACCCCCTCAAACCAATGAAAAAGAGTCTAGGAGAGGAAAGAAAGAGAGGCACACATCCTCACAAACAAAAAATAGAGGAAACATAGGCCCTACTAGTAGATTTAAGCCAAGAGTTTCCTTGTTAGATAATTATTTCCCCTCCCAACCAAAACGTTAAATATGAATATTCTATCATGGAATGTCAGAGGAATTAATGAACCATCTAAACATAGGATTTCAAGAAAGAGGATCAATCGGGAGAAAGAATATTTAGTGATGATACAAGAAAAAAAATGTGACATGGGAAAAATGGGAAGGATAGGTCATAAATTTTGGAAAGGATGTGACATAGAAGTGATTGCAACTAAAGGTGCATCAAGTGTACTAGCCATTATATGGAATCTAGGCGCTCTGTATGTCAAGGCTTACTCAAAGAATTGATGGATCGTCATGTTAAAAATTATATTAATAGGAACGGGTGAGTAGGGGTATGTCTCAAGTGAATGCAGAACCTAAGCCCCAGATCAAAAGAGGGATTTCTTAGATGATTTAAATCTCTTAGGTAATACTATGAAACAAAAACCTTGGATGATGGGAGGGGATTTCAACATTATTAAATATCTATTAGAAAAAAATGATGGAGCCAAAAGACTAGATCCTGAAAATGAAGCCTTTGGGACATTGATAGAGTTCCTCCGATTAATCGATATTTCAATGAGGAGTGGTTTTTTCACCTGGAACAACAAAAGAGGTAACGACAAAAGGATCGTGGTGTGGCTAGACAGGTTATTGGTCACATAAACCTTTTTCCAGTCAAATCAGGATCTCTCAGTGGAAGTCCTTCCCTACTTTGTATCAGATCACTGGCCTATTGTTTTAGAATGGAAACATACCTTAAAGTAGGGTGCCAACCTTTTCGTTTCAAAAAATTCTGGTTAGATCACCCTGACTTTCAACAAAACCTAGAAATATGGTGGAAGGAGAAGGATAATTTATATGGAATAAATATGTATCAGTCCCAACAAAGGCTCAGACATGTGCACCATCATATTAAGAAATGGAACAAGGAGGTCTTTAGAAATATCTTTGAGGAAAAAAGGAGACTGGAAGAAAAAATGAATGAGATCCAAGTGGAGGCTATCCAAGGGATTCACTCGGAGGTTGTGAACACAAGTGCACCATCGTATTAAGAAATGGAACAAGGAGGTCTTTAGAAATATATTTGAGGAAAAAAGGAGACTTGAAGAAAAAATGAATGAGATCCAAGTGGAGGCTATTCAAGGAATTCACTTGGAGGCTGTGAACACCAGGGAGGACGAAATAAAACTGGAACTGATCAGGAGAGACAAACAAGAGTAATTTTTGCGGAAACAAAATTCTTAGTGAATGGAACCCCTTCTATAACTTTCAACACCTCTCACAACCTTAGACAAGGTGACCCCCTCTCCCCCTTTCTTTATATTATCCTTGTGGAGGGCATTGGCAGAAGTTTATCCCATGAAAAAATTGCAGGCTCAATTCAAGGTTTATTCCTAGACTCACTGGACAAGGCTCTCTCAAATTTATTGTTCATATATGAAACCTTCCTGATAGTCCAATTGGCTATAAGAGAAACCCTAGCATTTTAAAAAAAATTGGACCTATTCAATCAAGACTTCATGACCCTAATCAACCTAGATAAATATAAATTGTTTTCCTCAACACTCCCCAACCTATCCAAAGAAACATCACCACCCCCTTAGTCTTTCAGCGAATGTCCTTCCCTCCAAATACCCGAGGGGGGCTCTCCTAGAAAAATGTCTACACAATGCATCATGGGAAGAGCTCCTTGCCAAAATAGAATCCAAATTATCCAAATTGACTCACCACTTTATTTCTCTCCTAGGGAGGATCATGTTAATTAGATTTGTCCTTATGGCCATGCCTATGTATATTTTTTCAGTGTTAGCCACACCGAAGAAAATTTTGAAGAATATCAGGAATTTGCAACGCACATTCCTCTGGGGAGGGGTGAGGAAGGAGAGAAAATGGGCTCTGGTGGCTTGGAAGAATATATGTAAGCCTAAGGATACGAGAGGTATTGGCATTAAGGAGCATCAAGAGGTTGGCCAAACACTGGAAGAAAACATTTGGTGGAGGTGGGTTAAAAATCCTAATTCCTTGTGGGAAAAACTATGGAAAAACAAATATTCCCCATAGATCCCCTAGGAGGAACTGATATGAGATGAAGGAGACAATGTAAGGTCCTTGATATGGAATAATTCTTGGAAAATTAAAGCCTGTTTCAACATCAATGTTTTTGGGAGGTCCATAATGGATGATCAACCCTCTTTTGGGATGATGCTTGGGACCAACACCCCACCCTAGGGCACTCAGGGAAATTTTAGGATATGAGACAGACAATGATACTGGAAAGATGGAAAAATGTTCACCAATATTGGTAGACTCAACTGAGAATGATGAACCCATATACAAGGACTTGGAAACCCCTGGAGGTGTGGCCAGTATGTGGGATGAAGATACAAAAAGGAATATGCTAGAAGTATTTAGGGAGTAAAAAATAGAAATAAGATTAGGGGAGGACATTATCAGGTCAGGAAAGCAGGGTGATGGTAAGTTTTGAGTGAAATATTCCTACATAGCAGCGATAGGATTGGGAAAGGAGAAATGCAAACCTCTTTGGGAGAAGGTCTAGAAATCATCTACCCAACCAAATATTTTGACTTTCTTGTGGCTTGTAGCCAGTCGAAATTTTTTTGACCTGGGACCACCTGATCCAAAGGGGCTTCATTGGGGCTTCCATGTGTATGTTGTGCGAAGCAGAGGATGAATCCATAAACCACCTACTAGGTTCTTGCAGAATGATGGAATATTTCTAGGATAAAGGAGTAGAATTGTTTAGAAGGTCGAACAAGGTTCAACATGACATTCCAAGGATAATAGAGGAATGGTGGAAAGACATATATGCTAACCTAATTCTTAAGAAAGTCTGGAACACCTTTCCATGATTTTTGTTGTGGAATGTTTGGAAAGAAATAAATAGATGAATTTTCAAAAAACAATCCCTTACCAATGGACAAGTCTCGTACACCATCTCAACCAATGTTTAGGAATCCATAAAAACATCTACCTAGACGTTGCAAGATGCAAACCTGGAGGAGCATGAAGACATTATTTTTAAAAACTGGAATCTTGGCTCTAGTCTGAAGCAAACAACCCTTGTTAAGAAACCTAGAGAGCACTGGAAATCCCCTTAGGAGGGCTTCCTTAAGATGAAATTTGACATTGTTTCATAAGGGAATCCAGGCCCATCGGGGGTAGGTGGAGTTTTCAAAAACCGCTAGGGAGAAGTGAAGGTCTTATTCACTTCAAACCTAGGAAATTATTAAAACACTACGGTAGAGATGGTTGGCCTCCTCAGGGGGTTAGCGATCGCTCAAGAGCAAGGTTTTAGGGCCCTTATTGTAGAAGGAGACTCTTAGGTTCTTGTCGTAGTTCTAAGGAAGATTTTAAATGATACTCCACCATAAAATATCTCAAACCATTGACACATGGAATATGGTCTCTCCAAAACAACGAGGATTGCCAGGGAAATCATAATTCCCGAGCACATTCGTCACAAAGCCAATGTCATGATGGATTTTATGGCTAATGTGGGGGTGTCACTACTTGGTCAACACTATGTTTGGGGGATGGGGACCCACTAGCATGAGGGATCGAGGACTAGGTCAAAAACTTAAGACAAATGGATATGGATGGGCCTGTGGAGAGGACACGTGATGAGAGGGAGGTAAAACATGAAGGAAGTTCGGAGCCCGAAGCAATCAGAAAGGACTTGTGCTCAAACGAACTCAAGAAAAGGAAGATGGCAGGTACATCATCTATCCTTTGACATGAGTGCACTATATTTTAAGTGATGTGGAGGATTACAAAAAAATGATCTGTCCATAATGGAAACACATCGGAACTATAGGGGTTTCCCAAGTGTAAGTACACAACATTCATTTCTGAATATGACGAAGGATCGAGACTGAGCTTGGAGAAGTTACGACGATGATGGTATAGGGATAATGGGGGTTTTTTTCGTGGGCTTATGATGGAACACTCACCCAATAGGAGGGATGATTATCCTATCCATAATAATTCCCTGGTGAATGCTCAAAATGTTTGGGCCATAACAATTAGATTGTGTCTAGAACTACTACTCGGTTACAAACAAATCTCTCTGTCTGGAAATCCAATGCTTTGTTGGGTGTTTTTTCTTAGTTTTTGGTCCACTCGTGTGAATGTACTGACCTTCTTAATGATGGGGAGTTTTATACCCAAGGTTCATCTCGAGTTTTCCAACAAAACCCCCAAAGCACTGGCATATCAACTCGATATGCAGATAGGATCACAGAGACCATAAGGTCTTGTGCCGGGGATGAAGGATTAAACATACTAAACATTACTGCAATTGGCATCCATGTAACTCAGATCTAATAATCTATTAAGGACTAAGAACTAAAACTATACACACACATATTCAAATCATTCATAGTAGATACAAAATATATCAGAACTTCCATATCTTTATTACTGGAAGTAGTCCATCACATCAAATATACAATGTGTTGAACAACTACTTAAGACAACTATAGAACTTCATATCATTACTATATAGAATAGTGGGAATACAACATAATGTACCATGTGCCTTGCCTTAGGATTCATACAGAACAAAGACAAAAGAAGATATTCAAAACATCACAAAATTACAATAGGATCAGAGTGAGCTTGATACTGATAACTATGACAACTAAAAACTCTCTAACTGATTATGTCACAAGCTAACTTCCTTTCTAAGCTTAGAGATATCTTTTATATCTTTTGTTGTTGGGGAGGGTCATCTCTATCTTATATGCTCCACTTTCTTGTTTGATCCAATTGACTTGCACACTTCTAGTGATTTCCAGTGCTCCACGTAGAATCTCTGCATCAGGGGAAATATTAACTTCCTGGCTCACTCATCTTCTGGCCGCCCCACATCTTCATATGCCTTGGGAAATAATCATTTCAGGAGATTTCCTGGTGTTTCATTTCCTAGTGGGCCACAACTATTTGTGGCCCTAGAACTTCTATTTGTGAATCCCTTTGCTTGATCCTGACCTGTACTCCTTTCACCCCTCCCCTTACCTCGTATTAGCTCCCATGGATGTCGATGGGTGGAATTCCAAGGGAATTTTTCTGTGTGGAATAAGATGTCATTGGTTGGGTGATATTGGAATTAGGAGTTGGTTTCCAGTCCAATTGAAAAAACTCAGACTGATGCATAAATGGTAGTATTTATACTTGGCATACTGTCAGAAAAAACCGATCTGATGTACACTCCATAGAGTTCTTCACGCATTTCCTTCGATGCACACAAAACTATGGAATGAGCACACAAAACTTTGTTTGTGCATATGCGCAAAAATGAACCCAAAAATTTGGGTGCCAACATGCTCCCACCACTATTATCTAGCTCATCCTCAAGACAAATGCCTTATGAAATTATCTCAATGACAAAAGGCACCATACCCTTGAGGTTTTGCACAAATTCTAGAAACTGACATTCATGATCAGAAAAATACTCTTGAAGTGTCTAGGTGATTTGGATGACCATTTATATGATTTTAGATATGACTGTCGAAGATGTGAGATCGATTTTATTGAGCTTCTCAATCAGGGGGTTGGAAATGACCAACAAATCAGACATTTGGGTGAAAAAAGTCAAGGCGTTATAATCTGCGACGGAAATCATATTCGATGTGTTTTGGTTCTCTATTGTTGCAACAATAATCTCTTTTATTCTTGTAGTGATAGCCTACATCACAATGAACCACTCCTGAGGAGGGAGGGAAGTGAGGTATCACTTATGTTGTGTGTCATATATTTCAGTTGTGGTAATTCGTTCTTCAATGTTAGAGACTTCAGACATGGATAAGAGGTGATTCCACAAGGAAGATCCATAGTCCACCCACTTGGAGAAATTTTTCACCCATAATTGGCCGATGTAGATATTTGTTTGAGATTTCTGAATCAGTGAGGGGAAAGGTGAATTGGGTGCATCTGTGCGAAGTGGTGGTTGACCAGGGTCAGCGAGTTGTAACTAGAATTGTTGAAGGCAAGCCTTTACCGTGGAGAGCTTCAGGATCGAGGGAGTATCGCAGCTCAGAGAAAAAGTGGTAGGAATCATGGCATACAATTTCTCCACCTCCCCTTGTAGGTTGTGGAAAGATGAGCGGGGATCGACGTATTGAGCCTGAGTGGATGGGTGTGTCATTTTTTCTGTGTCATGTTTCTTTTGCATGGCTTGATGCTCCTGTATTTATTTTTTATACTTCTCACATGTATGATTGTGCACGATGATATTAAATTGATGTTGCAGTTGAAATTATGCATGGGATTTCCCTAGCTGCTCGTTTCACTCACCTAATTCATAGAGTAATGTGGAAACACATTCTTGCACAAGAGGGGTAGGAGCCAAATCCAAAGGAATACCACCATGGTGGGAATCGATAGAAAGTAACCAGGGGGGGTCCACTCAAAGGATGAGAGCGAGAGAAGTGGTATTGTTGTCATAGGGTAACAGATGCAAAGTGTGGACTGTTGCTTGCACAACGCTCTCAAACTATTGACAAATATGGTCAACATTGTGCAAAGCCTCAGAATGGAGTTTTTGTTGCAACAAAAATTGGCATCATAACACATCTATTAGTATTGTGATTTATGGTGTCATTTGAGAAGGCCCTTGCTGATTTGATGGGAAAGAAGTTTGAATGGAGGAGTTGGATCATTGTCACTTAGATCTTAGTAGTGTTGGTTGAACTGGATGCCACACATGCGGGGGATTTTAGGGCCTTTTTCCGAGTGCCTTAATAGGGGCACCCCTATTGTAGGAGGGTGCATGCTGAGTCTATTGACGTGTTGCTTTAGTATTTCTGCAATCTTGATTGTGCTTAGTGCACATATCGAGAGTTGTAGCATATTTGGCTAGGGGTGGTTGAATATGTGTGGGCCATTCAACCCCACCTTCCTGAATGTCATCCTTAGAAATGAAAAAAAGAAGGAGTGAAATTGCAACACCCTGATCATCGTTGGGATAAATTCATATGTTATGTAAAGTACATTCAAATATAAGGTTTCCATCGTACCCATCGATAAGGGTGTGTGGAATGCATTCTTGTGAAGTAATGATCTGGATGAGTCGATTATACCACTCCTGGAATAGCTCATTGTGAAAATATTGGATGCGAGGATCCTTTCTCTCATGTAGCTTCCAAAAGTAGGGAGCTTTAAAGATATGGCAACTGCTGGTAGGTCGTTCAAACCCTCGAGGGGTTTCTAGAGAACCATTTCTAGCAACGATAGGATCCAACCATAATGAAACTCCTTGCTTGAATTCTGGGCACAAAAGCAATCATCTATAAATTCATTCATCACATACCAGGCCCATGCCATTTGAATCCTGACAATGCACCGCTCAGCTACTATGATGACCCCATATGGGAATTCTTCTCTAGTACTAGTGCATAAAATTTTGCAATCTATGAGTTGTGTAGCAAAGCAAATTGGTCTGGTGGTGATTTCTGAAATAAGGATTATGTGCCTTCCTCAATGGGTATAGTATGTGCCTTAGATTTATTTTTGGGTGACATCTTTAGCAGTAAGGAATTTCTATAACTCCTTTCCCTGTATGGATATGCCTATCAAGCGACATATTGTAGCTTCATCGATGGGGTATTTCTCCCCCATCCAGAGGTAGTCATCATGCATTTGGGTTAGTAATAGGTGGTAAGATAATGTAAAACTTCCATTGTTCCCCAAAAGAGCACAATCCAATAGGGAGAGGATTCCCTTATGTCTAAGAGGTTGACCCCACTCTTGGGTGAGTGTGAGCATTCTTCCATCTTCACTGTGGATGTTGTGGACATAGTGGTGAAAGGATAAGATGGAGAAATGCTCAGAGTTGTGGAAATTGTAATCGATGGATTGGACATCATGTACCCATCATTTTTTGGACCCCATGAATGTGACATGTCAAGGTAATTCTTGTTCTTACATTGGGTGATTGGCGGTAACCTGATATCTTCTTCAACCTTGGGGTCTTCTTGAGGAGGCCATGGAAATTATGATCTGGGCATGTAAAGGATTTTCTTGGAATCAGGTGGGGTGGATGGCTCTTGGTTTCTTCTTGGCTATTGTTTGTATGAAACTCATTCTTAGGGGTTTTTTATAAAGGGAGGAAGGTGCATATAGGATGAGCTAACAATAATGAGAAAGGAAACAAGTTGTCAAATGAGTACCGTGTGACAATTGGATGCTAGACCATGAGTAATTGTAAGATATTTTTGGAATGTTTAATTGTACCTTATTCCAGCACGGTGGGATGTGTTTTAGCTAGTTGGTGGTTGCATGAGATGTTGTTGCCATCATTTGTGAGCCCGTACTCCAGAACATTAGTTAGAGAATAAGTTCCCTTTAACGACTAAATAACCACCATTCGATATTGGGAAGGTCGTCATAGTTATGGTTGGTTGATCCAGGTGGATATCGATGGCCACCCACCTATTCCAACTGGCTCAAAACAAATTGTTGGTAATTTACTATTTTTATCATTTTTTCAAGTCCCAAACTTTCGGGGCCATTTTGAGGGCCTAAATGATGTTTTTTCATGATCATGCACCTATAACATAGCCAAGTCTCTAATTGATCTAGTAAAATGAATCTCTTCATCAATACCTTTCCAATGACCAATCATGCGCCCCAAACGGATATCGTATGCCAAAGTTACACCCCCGATAAGTTGATACACCAAACTACCCAAAACGGGGTCCACAAATTTGTTGGATTTTCATCTTACGGGGTTAGGGTTTTGGATTTTTTTATGTTAAAAGGCCTATGGAACCTCATTGTAATAATAATATTCTTGCGAATGAGCGTAAGCATCACATATATTCTCATAGATAAGCTGCCACCATTCTAGTGAGTCATTCACTCTATATTTCTACAATTTTGTACATTTCGCTCATTAATAGAAATTGTGTTTTATTGTATCTCTATGTTTATGGTTACATCTATGATATATATCTATTATATTATTGGATATCTAATATATCTATGTATATTTATTTATTATATCTCTTCTCTCATTTCGTGCCAAAAATAATTCAGATCAGTGGTATCAAAGCAGGTTGCTCTTGATCATTTTTCAGTGCATGTCTTCGTCAAGGTCCGAGTATAGAAAGTTGGGTCTAGAGCTTGTATCTCTTGATAATAATCACTCTCGCACACCCAAGAAACCCTCCATGGAGGAATAAAATAAATACGACAGAGAAAAATATTATATTAGTATGTTGCTTGAGCAAGCTCTCACACGACAGAGGGACGAAATGATAGAAATTTTTCCCACATCCTTCAATGCCTACCAATAACGATAGGTGTGTATTCATCAAGAGATGAATTTGGAGACACCTCTCCTTTCAAGGTACAAGTTAATTTTTATATTCTCATATTTGAAGGTCAGATCGATGCAGATTCCCTAGAAAAATGGTTAAATCTGCTAGAAGGTTATTTCTCTATTCACAATTTTTTCGACAGGGAAAAGATCACCTTCGCACTCTTTAAGGCTCTCTGCCATGTCAAAAATTGGTGGGAAACTTACTGAGAGAAAATATCCATAGAGGAGTGTGGAATATATGGGGCTGAGCCCACTTGGTATTTTTTTGTGGATGCGGTCAAGGAATAAGATTACCCTATTGGTAACTATGATGACCAGTACATGAGATGGACCACATTGCGGAAAGAGAGGAGAGAAATAGTTTCGTATTTCAAAAATACTTTCCATACCTTGCGCACCAATATGGGTATGAAATACTCCAAGTGACATCTTCTTTTGAAATTCTGCGGGGCTCTGCATAGGTACAGACAAACCAAAAAGGATTTTTTGAACATCTCATCACTAGGAGATGCCTATCGATATGTTGTCAAAATCGAGAAAAAATTTAGGCAATAGAACAAACGATAGTTTGGGTCTAAAAATCTGCAACAACCAAAGTATGGTAAAGACGACCCTAATAACCAGCCTCCAAAAAACCAGTTGAAGCCACAGGACAAGAAGGGTAACGAAAAGATGAAGAAGGACACTGGAAAGTGGTGTGATTTACACAAAATCCCCTAGCACAACATTGATGAATGTCTCTCAAAATAATCATTGGTGGATGAAATCAAAGAAAAGGATTTGAACCTTGATTAAGAACCTGATTCAAAAAATAATAGGAGAAGATAGATCATCGAAGTAGACCCCACTGCTATTGTCGTGACCACAAAAATTCAACCAGAAGAACCAACAGATCCTAAATAGGGGGAGCACATTTTTCATTCACAGATGTGGGTGAAGCCTCACTGCATTTTATTGTTGATAGAGAAAGGGAAAATAATCGCATCTCAACAGAGGTTTTCAAATAGTTGGGATTGTCGACAACACCACACCCGCAACCATACAACATTGGGAGACTTCACCAAAGACGAGATATCCATGTCTGCCAGTAGTGTTTATTGTCATACAACATCCATATATTCAAGGATGAGGTATTATGTGATGTTTCCCCGATGGATATAAGTGATGTTCTTTTGGGCCAAGTATATACATGGAAGAGCCATGCTATTTATGAGTCTCGACCCCATAGTTTCATTATTACTCTGGGAGTAATTTCTACAGGATACCAAAGGTAGTTATAAATAATATCCCACCGAAACAGTGTCACAAGGTAATATATGATACTGCAAAATCAAACCTCTTCACAATCTATTTAAAAGGTGAACAAAAGGACACTACAACCACTGCAGCCTTGGCCCAAGACCTTTCTTTCCAATAGAAGAAGAATGCATAAGAGAAAGAAGATATTGTTTCTTCACCTACAATGGTACCTACACCCTTCCCAGTCAAGAAAAGACACAACAATTTGGTTGAACAGTTTCAACCCTGCCAGCAACAAGTTTTTGACAGTCTTCAACAAGCTAAGCAACACAACTTCTCTAGCAAGGCAAGCAACTCACCAAGATTCAGATTCAACAAACTCTTTCCCCTCTCCCCCAAGAATTCAACACAATGGAGACCATTGCTTCCTAAGGAGGGAGGATTGATCTAGGTGAATATCAGTGTCCACCCACCTATTCCAACTGGCTCAAAATAGTTTGGTGGCAATTTAATATTTTTAGCAACTTTTTGGGTCCCAAACTTTCGGGGCCATTTTGAGGGCCTAAACGAAGTCTTTTCACGATCCAGTGACTCAATGATAGTAAAAATATTTGATAGATCCTATTAAATGAATCTCCTCGTCAATACCTTTCCAACTAGCTATTGTGTGCCCCAAACGAAGATCGTATGCCAAAGTTACGCCCCCGAGAAGTTGATACACCAAACTACCCAAAACGAGGTCCACAAAACTGTTGGATTTTCATCTTCTGGGGTTAGGGTTTTGGATTTTCTTTAAGTTAAAAATGTCTTTGGAGCCTCATTGTAACAATCATCTTCTTTTGAATGAGCTTATCCATCACATCTCTTCTCAGAGATAAGTTTCCACCATTCTAGCGAGTCATTCACTCTGTATTTCTACAGTTTTGTACATTTCGCTCATTAATAGAAATTATGTATTACTATATCTCTGTGTTTATGGTTATATATTTGTGTTTATGGTTATATCTCTATTATATTATTGGATATATGATATATCTTTGTTCATTTCTTTATTATATCTCCGATCTCATTTCGTGTCGAAAATAATCTAGATCATTGGTACTGTCAATGGAAATGTTGCCATCTTTATATGTGAGAGGCCCGATATTATGGGGCCCAGAGATTGATTGTAACTTCATGTACATGCACACTTATGATTCGGCAGGAGGCACTGCACATTTGTCTTGCACCTCTTCGTGTGGGTGCTTAGTTTTCACAGAAGTGTGGCAGCCCCCAGTAGGCCACAACACTATTTTCCATGTATCCTACCAGTCTGCTCTACCCCTTGAGTATGATGAAGTAAGATATTCCTATAAATTTCATTTGTATTGTCAATGGGGTTAGTGGTGCTAGAGTGAGACAAGTCTTTATGTTGTTTTAGGGACAATATAACAGAAGCCTTCCCCTATGACTTCACTTCTTTGCACAGTGTGAGGGGGATTCTGGGTCTCGGGAAGGCGACCTTCTTTCAAATCCTCTTAGGAGACCCTGGGACGTATCGAGGGAATAACATTTGTGTATGTATGGCTACCCACCATCCTTAGAAATAAAATATATATAGGAAGATTCATGTATCTGTGTTGAATCGCTCTCGCATGGATGTTTTGAGATGTACCCATTCGTTATATGAGTTGGGATGTGCAACCCACCATTGGACATGGATGTCGACTCGTATCGTATCAAGGGAAAAAAATATTTGATATTATGGAATATGATGGATCCATGCAATTAATGTGTCCACCGACTCTGACCCATATACCGATAAGAACCAAAGTCTTAGACATTCTCTTATGTCGAGATATGTGCGCACCTCCTTGTTGATACCTCATAAAGCTTGTTTTTCCATCTATCCAAGGAATCATTAGAATCTGTGTCATAATATTTGACACTTCTCTAGCTTAATTCTCCATATGTGGTGGGGTTAATGTAGTCTCCCTGTGCCCCGTGAATTTGTAGATATTTTCAATGGCCGAGCTCCACGCATCCTCATCTATGGGATCATTATAGAGGTCTCCCCCATATGGATCTAGTGGAATGACCATGCAGAGGGTGTCAGTTTTGAAGGACATCTACCTCTTCTTTAAATTTAACACTGCAGTATTATCAAAGGCCCAATCAATTCCTAGCAATGCAGGGTAGGGATCAAACTCATCCATGATCTCGATGACTTCAAATTCAACCTTTTTTTTCACTACTTCTATGTTCACTTCTACTTCCTCCAGCTAGCCAATGGTATAGATATTGTATTGATGGGATAATCATAGATAGATAAGTAACCGAAAAAACTTAGGCTTACCCATCACTTCCCAAGACTTCTTGGGTAAAATGTTTACATCATATCTCAGATCTAACATGATTCCATCCATATCATACCCACCAATCTTGGTCGTCATCTTGTTAAGTACCTAAATAGATTTGAAAATATACTTCAGAAATAACCAAGAATAAACTAAAGCATTCACCAAAATATTAATCACAAGAAATAGTCAAAACCCTTGAGGTCGGGTAACACCATATATTATTCCTTAAGGAAGAAATGCACTCCTCAAACAATTCTTGATACATTCACAATATTCTTCAATATGCTTCAATACATTGCTTACCCTTATTTATATAACTCTCTTTATCTCCTAGGAACCTTCTAGAGAGTCTTCTCACATTTATTATATTTAACTATCATAATGGGTTTTATTTAATAATATAGTGGACCTAGTCCACCTTACATTGAATATACATAACCGCATTCCCATTTGGTACCTCCCTAGGTACCCAATATTACCTCCCTAGGTATACTACACATCTGGAACCAATGAACTCTCGGCCAATGCACTTTTTCTTGTTGACTTGGAAGACATCCCTCTCTGGTAGCGGAGCCAATATGGTGGTATCCTGATGCAGGAGCATCGCCAACACATCAAGCGGGCCAGCGCGGAAGCGGAGGACAGCTGGACAAGCTAGCACAAATTTTGAAATTACCTTGGATTAGATGCGCGAACATAAATATGGCAATTTAATGAGGCGCACTTGTATGATGTAAACGGACCTTGAGCCTTTAGCTCTCGTCCTTAGTAGGTAGGAGGCATTTAAGATAGTAAATGTAGGTAGATAGGATTTAATTCTAGATTAGACAGTTTGAGAGCGCAAGAGGGAAAAAGGGATATAGACACCCTCATTGTGTATTGTAATATTATTGAATCAGAGTTAGAAGCATTGGAGCAAGAGCAAGCAGAGAAGTTTTGTAAGAACACCCATGTACATACGTTTGAATTAATAGAAATAATTTGTTCAAATTCATGGTTTGCGTTGTTCTCTGTGTATTGATGTTATGCTCATGAACGTTTGCTTCTTGTTATGCATTTTCTTTGATACACTGTGTATATGATTTCGTGTTCTAAGTTGAACTCTGAAAGGAAGAGGGAATGAGTTTCAATTGTTTCTCTATCTGAGTAAGAATTCTTGCAAGGAGTGCAGTGGAAGTGTCCGCAAGGAGTGTGTCGACAAGAATTCAGGGTTGCGTCTCTAAAGCTCAGATAGTTTTACTTTTGTTCTCATTTCCCCAGAAGTGCAGTTGGGCACAGGAGCCATGCAATGAGTGCACAGACAAGGTAAAGTCTCAGGGTTGCGAACTTGAGTAAGGTGTGAGGGACTGCTACCGGTCGGAGAAACTCAACACTTAGATGTGTTTGGAGGTTGCCATAAGGAATGCGTGAAAGGATCCTCTTTGAGGCTCGAAGTTGTGAGAAGATCAGGAGGAGTAAGGCTTTTGAAAACATTGAGGAGCATCGAAAGTTTGTAGCGCAAGAGGATAAGTCCAGGGAAGATTCCTTGGTCTCATTCATAGGAATCATCAAAGAGAAGGGATCGACGGTTAGGAGTCTGAGGGGAGGATTAGTGAAATCTCGCCAGCCGTCAGATCTGCCAGAGAAGCGAGGAGGTTACTGTTGCATCCGGAGTTCAAGCTCAGGAGATTGTGGACCATAGGATCTTCAGATAGAATACCTGTCAGCCGTCGGATTGACCAGGAGTTGTGCAGAGTTCAAGCTTCGTGAACGGGAGGAGGAAAGTTCCGACTCGAGGAGTGGCCATCGGGATTTCGGCATTCACGAAATCGGAAGTTCTGTGAGAAAGAGATCGGGGAAAATCCATGTTGGAAACCCCGTAAGTGATCGGAGCCATCCATCCACTTGGGACGCGTGTCAAAAATCTGAGGGAAGTCGGGAATCGACATTTCGCGAGTCAGGGAGACAAGGAGGACTTGCATTTCGAAATCGCGAAGCCCGATTTTCCGAAAAGAGGAGAGCTTCGTGTGGGACCCTGTTGACGTCACCTCATCATAATGAAGTATCAGTAATTTTCACGGTGAAAACCCCGAGGTAGCGAGGACCATCCATCCTAGAGGATGCGTGGCGACAATCGTGATCGTCGGGAAATTTCCCGAAAGGAAGAATCATTAACCGGAAGACCGGGAATCGGGAAATCGATGATTTCGGGGACAAGGGGTTTAGAGCATTTCGACATTTGAAACCCTGAACCCCGATAAAAGGTATGACTGTGGTTATATAGGAGGAGGTCGCGTGGACTAGGAGCATAGCCAGGAGGGGCTAAAGCACAAAGGGAGTGCATTGAGATATCGGAGATCGGGAATCCGAGTTAGCAAGGTTCATGACATCGGGAGTTTGAAAACCTCGAAACAGTAACTGGCCTAGAGACCGAGAGGAGTAAAATAGACCTGTGGGCCAATTTTAAGGAAGATTCCAAGGGTGAATCGAAGGAGCCGCTCCAGCTTGAAGTTAAAGTTAGAATGATCCTTAAGACCGAGAGGTTAGCATAGAGGTCTCTGTCGAGGCTGAGGGTGCGGGCTGCGTCAGTTTGGTATCAGAGCTCAGAAGGGTTCTTTGCTTTCTATAGCAGAGAAGAGAATTCACCATGTCTCCCAAGAGAAGGGATGCGCAGTCACCCGATCTAGAGGATAGGGAAATGGCGAGGAGAAGGGGTAGGCAGGTGATAGACCCAGTCATGGAGAGGCAAATGCGTGATCTCTGATCAAGACTCGAAGACATGGAGACATCGCAAAGACGCACAACCAGTGTAGGGGATCTCAGTGATTCCGAAAGCGAAGTTGAGGCTGAACGTGAAGAAGAAGTTGCAGCCGAAGATGCATCAAACAAGCGTTTGATCAGAGCTATTGCAAGGATGGGTGCAAGAGAAAAGATGGACATTCCAGTTTATGAGGGAAACTTGGATGTAGAGGAGCTTCTAGACTGGATTAGAGCTCTAGACACATACTTCAACTATGAAGATGTCGAAGAGGATAGGAAAGTCAAGCATGTTGTCACAAGACTGAAAGGACATGCAACATTGTGGTGGGATGAACTACAAGCTGAGAGACGCTGCAAGGGCAAGCAGAAGATCAAGAGCTGGGACATAATGATTGCAAAGATGAAGGCGAAATTCATCCCCAGGGACTATCAAATTACTCTGTTTAGGAGGATGCAGAACCTGAGACAGAAGCTGATGACAGTGAAAGAATACACTGAGGAATTCTACAAACTGAACATCAGCGAAGGTCATCGGGAAAGTGATGATGAAAAAGTAGCTAGGTATATGAATGGCCTGAGGTATGATATCCAGGATGAGATGAACATGGTAACCATCTGAACGGTGGAAGATGCTTATCAAATGGCTCTGAAAGAGGAGGAGAAGTTGAGCTGAAAGTAGAGTCAGAGGGGCCGAGGAAGAAGTCAGTCCAGAGGCAAATCATTTGGCCAGGATAAGTATCAGAAACCTAGAGAGGAATGGAAGAAACCTCAGGGTAAAGTTGAGAGAGGTGGAATCTCACAGCGAGGGCAACAATATGCTAAACAGAGAAGGCAACATACTGAGCAGAGAGGAGATTATGCTGACAACAACACTTTTCCTCGTACTAGAGGTAGAGGAAGAGGAAGAGGTGGAGTAATCACATGCTTCACATGTGGAAAGAATGGGCACAAGTCTTATGAGTGTCCAAATAAGAATAAAGAAGGGGGAGAACCTCACATCGCCGAGGTACAGAGGCAAGACGTGGAGGCGGAAGACGTTGAAGGTGGAAGATCACTGATGATACGAAAATTCCTTTTGACACCAGAGAAAGAGGTGGAAAGTTAAGTCCAAAGGACCAGACTTTTCAAGACTGCTTGAAAGACCAAGGATAGGGTATGCAAGGTCATCGTAGACAGTGGTAGCACAGATAATATCGTATCTATAGAGATGGTAGAGAAGCTGGAGCTGGAGACGACTAATCACCCAAGCCCATACAGGGTTTCGTGGCTACAAAAAGGACACCAAGTAACTGTCACTAAACAATGCTTGGTTGAATTCAAAATAGGTGGATATAATGATAAAATCTTGTGTGATGTCATTCCTATGGATGTTTGTCATTTATTGCTGGGCAGACCATGGCAATATGACAGGAATGTGATTCATGATGGGAGAATGAACACATACACCCTGGAGAAGAATGGGAGGACACACATGTTGATTTCGATAAAGGATAAGGAGGTGAAGCCTGAAGTAAG
>ML781220.1:372150-383313 GCA_009831015.1 Picea engelmannii | reverse complement strand
CCTTCTTCTATCATTGAGGAGATCGATACCGAAAAACCTTCATTTAGGCCCTCAAAATGGCCCCGGAAGTAAAAACTGCTAAAAATAGTAAATTGCCAAAAATGTCAGAAAGCTGTTTTGAGCCAGTTGGAAAATTTGGGTGGCCACCGATATCCATCTGGATCATCAGGGATTCCGGGGACAAGGGGTTTAGATCATTTCGACATTCGAAACCCCAAACCCCCATAAAAGGTATGACTGTGGTCATATAGGAGGAGGTCGCGTGGACTAGGAGCATAGCCAAGAGGGGATAAAGCACAAAGGGAGCGCATCGAGATATCAGAGATCGGGAATTCGAGGAAGCAAGGGTCATGACATCGGGAGTTTGAAAACCCCGAAACTCAATTTTTTCTGTTCGTCTGTCGTGAAGAAAACAGTAACTGACCTAGAGACCGAGAGGAGCAGAATAGACCTGTGGGCCAATTTTAAAGAAGATTCCAAGGGTGAATCGAAGGAGCCGCTCCAGCTCAAAGTTAAATTTAGAACGATCCTTAAGATCGGGAGGTCAGCGCAGAGGTCTCTGTCGAGGCAGAGGGTGCGGGCTGCGTCATATCCCCTCCTTGTCCTTTCATGCAAGAAGTTAACATATGGGTCAAATTACTTGTAGCCTCTAGATATTTAAGCAAGCACAAACAACATTTTAAGAAGATATTGACTTGATCTTTAGCTTCTTCCATGTGACCTAGGTCGTGCAAGGCTTCTAAGCGCATTGTGCATTGCAATTATTCCTAACATTTTTCTTCATAAGACTTTATCTCAACGCGTTGTAACATATTCTGTATGTGTGCTTCTTCTATCAATATTTGGGTTGTGTGATGAATTTCCTCACTCACGCAAGCCTCCTCCAAAGATATTTGCATTGCGTGCTGTAATTCTTCGCATGCACGAGCTTCTTCTAGTGACCTATGAATCGCCCATTGCACTTCTTCACGAATCTGTGCTTCCTATAGAGACCTATGTGCTTCCATTTTCACTTCCTCTTAGATCTGAGCATCTTGAAAGACCTTTGAGTCACACGTTGTATCTCTTTGCGCAGTCTTTCTTATTCAATGGATCTTTTGCATTGCACATAAACTGCTTTTTTTGAGAAGCATCAAACTTTGGAGGGGAATGGGGTGTCTTCCTTATCTTTACATGTGGTTTTTTTACCCGAGCCTTCATCGTGATCGAAGTATACCCCTGTCTTCCCCTCTATACCCGTAATGCATCCCAGGTGTTATCCTACATTAACTAGAGGGAGAAGAAGCTACTGACATCATTATCGATGAATTTACAGAACTCATGGAATGGGGTGTGATTCATTGTTTGATACTTTTGTAATGTGGGACAAAAGAGTGGCATATGGCCCCACTATCTACATATTTCACACCATTCAGAATGTCCATATGGAAATGGACTCGACGAGTTTGTCACCACATAATTTGGAAGGATCGGGCACTCATCTTAATGATGCCCCTTTGAACGACATGTAGTACACCATACGTGCTCATGCACTACTTTAGTCTTGGCCATATCTTATAGTTTTATGGTTAGGTTGGCCAATTGTGACTAAACTTGCATCAACCTGGATGATCTCTTTACGCCTCCAGGGGTAACTTCCAAGTACATTGCGATCTCAACTGCCTTGGATCGAGTCTTCACCTTTTGCTAGGTGAGTAGGACTCGGATATGGGGGAGAAACCCAACAATGAACCACTCTCTATGATGCATGTCCTGGATATGGAATGTTAGCCTATCCAAGAACATTTTGAACTATTGGTCATAATCCCAGACTGTTTCTCCTTCCTTCTACTTGATCTCCTTGATTTCCATAATGCATTGGAATTCTGACTTCGGCTTTTGAAACTCTCCAAGTAGATCCTACTTGATATTGGACAGGAACCTCACCTGTCCCTCTAGCACAGTAGCCTTATACTCCATGTACCACATTAGGGCCCTATCCCTAAACATAGTCTCTAGTTGCACAATCTTAGTCCCATCGTCTATAACTCTCTTTACAAACCAGATTGCTTCATAGGTGAACTAGTGTTGCTCTGCATCATCCTTACCCATTCCATGGAACATGGGTAACCTTTGTGTACTATCTTTATTTTCCATCTTGGAACTAGATCTAGTTCCTCTTCTCTGATTTACATTGGCTAGATCTTTCCACACCACTATCCTCTAAGGAAAATTATTGTTGACTCCACCTTCTTCTTCACTTGTTTTGCTTCTTCTATCTTCTTCTTCTGTTTCTTCAACTCCATTCTCTTTACTGAATTCTTGGTTTTCTTCTTGATTAAAAATGCACAAGGGGGATAATGTCATCTTCTTCTTAAACTTCTCATGAGGTGACCCAAAGAGATATATACTTGCATCTGCACAAGACAATACAATAACATCAACTCATCTTCCCCATCACTAGGGGAGCCTCCATCTTCCTTTCCTTCTGGCACACCAACAATCTGTGCCCTCTATTCTTGACCTGACTGCACACCACAAAAGTGTGCTCCTACCTTCGGGTCAACCCGTGCACTGCCACTACACGCTTCATCTCCTGGTACGATCCGCACACTGCCACCTTGCATAGAATCACTCTCTCCACTCAACACATGACTTATCTACATGCCATCATCTCTTCTGCTCAGCGTACTACCACTACAATGAGAGCCAAATTCACTTCTAATTGGCACCTCACTATACTGTGCGATGACTTCTCTTCTTGTTATCGCGTAACCATGTGGCCCTTCCTCCTCCACATCTATTGGTGCACCAAAAATTTGTGCCCACACACCACAAATGTGTGCTTTCTCCTGTCTTAAGGTTGCGACATACCACAACAACCAAAGAGTACATGATTTTTCACCTAGGCCCTCACTACCACTATTGTCACTACTGGTATCTTCAACGCCAAGCCTCTTTGCAGGCCTATCCTCACCTCTGCTCCCCACACCACTGCCTGGTGTGAGTTTTGTCTTCATTTTTGGCCCAACACCTCCCTACGCATCGTTGGATAACTCTTCTCTACTACTCTTCTCATCTTTCTCCCTCATCTTAGCTCTTCTTTTGCATCTCTAGGCTCTTTTTCACCTCTGCTCTTTTGGGTCCATTCTAGTCCTTACCTCATCTCAACAAATTCTCAGATCCTCCTGACTGGATCCATATTATAGCTCTTTTTCCCTCACCTTTTCCAAACCCCCCCATCTCTAGGGGGTTTACTCAGCCATTCTATTAGGCTCTATGCACATATTTCTTCTTTCCACACACAATGTATTGATCTAAATTGGAATTTCCTCTAGCATCTGCTTCCTCGAACCTTCTTTGAAATTTATTTTAGCCTCGTTGAAAGAATCACTAGATTCTATAGAAAAATCAATATTGTAGCCTTCCTTCACTCGAGCGAACCAAAAATCAATAACCCGAGTCCACTTGTTATATAGCACCTTCAAGTTATCAAACTTGGTTTGATCCCAAACTATTGGATCCACTAGTAACACAGTCGAGCTGACTTCAACTTGTATCTTTAACCATTCATGTCGTATACATGGAAATTCCACAAAGAAAATCTCATGCATGTTCGAGTAAAGATATATGCCTTTCCATTCCTTTTCCATTCGTTCTCGTTCATCCACAAACCTTGTGTCTCTCACAGAGAAAACTTGTCTTCTTTCACTTCTATATAGTATTGAATCTCCTCCTTAGAAGGATGCCAACTCATTTTTCTTTTCCTAAATCAATCTCAACAAGACTTCATGTCCCGACAATGGAACCATTTGTTGGTTATTGTGTCATTGTTTTCGGTCCACTCTTGCATGCGTACCAACCTTATTAACGCCGGGGAGTTTTAGACCCAGGTTTCATCAAGATTTTTCCAACAAAAACCCCAAAGAATTGGCATATCAATCCTCAACCAAGGTCGAGGAAGGTCTCACTTGAGATGTAGAGAGGATCAAAGAGACCATAAGGTCTTGTATTGGGGATGAAGGATTAAACATACTAAACATTACTGTAATTGGAACCCATGTAACTCAGATCATCTAATCTATTAAGGACTAAGAACTAAAACTATACACACACATATTCAACTCATTCATAACATACATATAATAGATTTGAATTTCCATATCTTTATTACTGGAGTCATTTCATCACATCAGCGATATATAGTGCGATGAACAACTTCTTAGGACAACCATAGAGCTTCATATCATTTCTATATAAAACAGTGGGATTACAACATAATGCGTCATGTGCCTTGCCTTATGATTCAGACAGAACAAAGACATAGGAAGATATTCAAAACATCACAATATTATAACAGGCTCAGAGTGAGCTTGATATTGATAGCTATGCTAACTCAAAACTCTTTGAATGATTATCTCACGAGCTAAATCCCTTTTTGAGCTTAGAGCTCTCTTTTATATCTTTCGTTGTTGGGGAGCATTGTCTCTATTTTCTCCACTCCACTTGCTTGTTTGATCCAACTGCCTCACATGCTTCTAGTGCATGTCGACTCTCCACATAGACTCTCTGCATCGAGGGAAATCTTAACTGCCTGGCCAAGTCATCTTCTGGCCACCCCACGTATTCATATGCCACGAGAAATAATCATTCCAGGATATTTCTCGGTGATTCCTTTCTTGATTCCAATAAGCATCTTCTTGGTTTCCGACGCAACTGACAAAACTTAGACCAACACACACTTGGTAGTATTTATACTTGGCGCGTTGCCTAAAAAACCCGATCTAATGCACACTCTATGGCATTCTTCATGCATTTCCTTCAATGCACCCAAATTCATTTGTTCACGTATGCAAAACTGCATCGAAAAATTTGGTTGCCAACACACTTCTCCCTATCATTCTACGGTGGTGTAGGCCCTTAGGCCGTAAATTCACAACCAAAAGGGAGAAAATTGGGCCGTGACGATAAGGAAACCTAGATTTTGAAAGGCCCTACCCACTCCACCTTGGCTGTTAGGGATGCATGGGTAATTGAGACAAGATTTGTGGAATTTTGTTCAGAGTAAGAAATCAAGGAAGTAGAAGCAGTACAGGAACTGGTTCATTTGCAACGTTGGGAACTCCTAGACATCAAGACTATTGATGAGGCGGAGGATTGGGTGGAAGATCCAACACATAGCAGAACTAGAGAAACCAAATATTTCTAGTTGTTGGAGACCTATTGGATGGTCAAGGCCATCGTTGGTTAAGCCCTACATAAAACAAAATACGACCAAACATATTTGTATCACGCCATCCACATCCTTGAAGGTAAATTTGAATTGTTTTGTCGATCCCAACACATAATTACATTCAGACTAACACAGAAAACCCAACAATGGGAACAACGGGAGCACAAACCAGTGACACAGAGTGCACCGAGGTCAATAAACTACCCCACAAATGTGGACAATTATCTGTACGAGGAGGGTGCTTAGGCTCGTGGAGGAATCCCAACTCCGAGCAAGAGCCATCATGTGAAGTTTGAACAAGGTTGACTAGTCCCTATGTCTTATTCTATTTTTTACTATGGGTAAATTTTTTTATTATACTCATGCAACTAGTTAGGAGATTAGGCATCAATCTCTTCTTCCTAGTATAAATATGTCTTATGGCTATAAGCCCCCGGACCTAAAAACTATGAATATGTATCTCTGATAGATTACAGACTCTTGGTGATATTGATTCGACATCATTGTGATTATGTGATGATTTGGGGCATGGTTTCCTTTAATGGAAAACCCCCTACTTTTTGTTTCATTTTTATAAATATAATAAAATCCTAACTTTTTTTATATCATTTTTGTAAATATAATAAAATCCTTTTTTTTTTATAAATTTATAATAATAATAATAATAAATTTCATTGTAATATTTACAAATATAACATAAATACTAATTAATAATTTGTACTCACAATAAAACAATTAACCAATATAAGTAACAACTTCAATCTACGTGTATCCACAACTTAGTAATACGAATGGATGACGATCACATATAATAAACCTAACTTTGGGTTCAAACGATCTACATATAAACTATAATAAATAAGTACTCATTGTTAAAACATAGACATTACACCATATTATTGTTATAAAACATTTCTTAAAAATAAACCATATTATTGTTATAAAACATTTCTTATATATATATATGAATAAGATGATTTACATTTATTAACACACAATTAAATCAAAATAATATATATATTTTTTCAATTGAAAAATTTAAAATTTAAAATCTTAAAATAATTTTTAAATTTAAAATCTTAAAAAATATTTTTAGTAAAAAAGAATATAATTAACAAAAAGTTATCATATTGAAAAAACAAATTAATTAAAAATAATTTATTAAACAATTAATTCTTTAGAAAATAATAACTTACAACAATACTGTATATTAATTTATTTAAATAATTTTAAATTAAATATATAATAATATTTTTTAGGCATTTTTTATATATAAAAATATTTTTTACTTATTTGAAATCTTTTCTTTATCATATCATATATCAATCGCTCTGAACCAGTATTACTCATAAACACTCACACTTTTACTTGGTTGAATTCTGCTTTTATTAAAAGTAATTTTTTATTAACATAAAATGTTATATAAATGTTGATGGTTTGAGTTGTTGGCATAAGTATTTTAATTTTTTCCTTAAAATGGAGGTGGCATCATTTTCTTTATTTAAATAAAGACGTTGAATCAACCTACATTCCCAAATAACAACAAATAATGACTATCCCATAACCCCACTATTGTTAGAATAATGAAGACACCACATACCAAACATCAAACTGTGAGTTGTGTTGGAAGGTGACAACGAATTCACCTCCAAGATACGGTAATTTCATTTCTATTATTATGATTGTTGTTGAAACAAATCATTCTTGGAATAGAATATGGATATCCTTGTAATTAATATAGCTAGTTCCTTGTAACCATAGGAGGAAGGATTTAACTATGTATGATTGAGAGAAAGATGGAGAGCAGGGGCTTTAAGTCCTCTCCCCTGTCGGTTGCCTATGGGTGTTGAAATATCCTGATTCTTCTAATAGAATGATGTTGTCATTGTCTCGTGGATGTTTCCCTCACTCAAAGGGTTTTACCACGTAAACCGTGTCTCATGTGATTGATGTCGGTGTATGTTTAATCTTTGTTTTTTTCTATGTGTTTATGATCTCTGTTATCTATGTGGGTAACTGATCTAACAAGTGGTATCAGAGCGTTGGGTTAAAGAGTATTGCAGCAGAGGGGACAAGAGGTCGTAAAGGATAAGGAGGCTGAGCGGGCGGACGCGGATACAAAGACTAAAGCCAAGGAATCTGCAGAGAGTGGCAGCTCGATAGTGGTTGACAGCAACGACTTTGAGTGCTTGAGAAGTGGATTTCAGGACTAATGCCATTTACAAGAAGTTGTTATTTGCCAAGATTAGGTCGGGCCAATGTCATGTTTTTTGAGCCTGCGTGAAGAGAATGCAAGTTTATCGAGACCAGTGATGACCATCACTGTTGTATTTGAGACATGGCGATTCAATCTCCAGACATATTTGTAAAAGACAGATATGGATGACTTCTGCTCTGCTATAAATAGGGGAGTTGGCACCGCTTCTCTGAATTTCCATTCAATTGTTACATGTGATCATTTCCAACTTGGCGCCTTTGTATATTCTAGTATTATTTTTTTATTTTTACTTTCATGGAAATCCCTTGGGATTCTTCATTATCTGACTAAAGATGCTGTGAATTCTTTACGAAAGTTTAACGCCATACTCTCCACATTCAAAAACTTCAATGTGGTGCTCTAAAGCAACATTTATCCATTTTTTTACTGTTTCGTTTTCTTCTAAAATGACCACAACACCGCCAAATACTTACAGAATGTCCACGATACAAAATGGAGGACTTGCTTTTTAATGTTACAGTCCGCAGAGTTTGCATAGATTAGGAGAATGAGACCGCAGAGATAAGGAGAATAAGACCCTTAGAGATTTGAAGTGTTGCAAATATGATCCGGAAGGACAGAGAACTAAACGCGCTCTGATGGATGACACTACCGAACTAAGATCACTCAGATGTGCGGGGGATTAAAATATGGCTAGATCCCATCCATGGATCAATGACAACAATGATGAATTCATGCTGAGGGAGAGGAGCCCGACTGCAGAGAAAGAGATAGTGCCCGTGACAGTGTTGTGGTGTTCGTTTGGAAGGGAAATACACTTTAGGACTAAAGGTGAAGCCGCCTTTCTGTTCTAAAGAAGAGATTTATGAAATGCTGCAAGGACCGTGTAAGTGAGGAATTGCTATCACCGGAGCTACCAGAGTGGTTGTTCATTGCAGTGACAAAGGGTTGTGGTACTTCTAGCTTGTGACTTGCGATTGGAGAAACCGTGGAAGGTGAAGGAAAAGAAAGGAGTTGTCGTTGCGGGAGTGTCAACTGATGTTATGTTGGACACCTGCATATGTGTAAAATTCAAATCGTTGGTGATTGAGGCGTAGTCAAAAAGCCATAAATTGTGGAGAAGAAGGTGTCGCTACCATTTTTTTGTAGAATCGCTGCTGGTAGAGATGCTACCGCTGGCTAGGTTGTAGTGCTATTTCATTGTTGTAGGAAGACGTTGCCACTAATTTTCAGTTGATTTCGCAGCCACATGTGCAGAGGAGCTCCAGGAAAGGGATAAGATGTTCGGCGCTAGAGGAGATGGTGTCGGCAGACTGTCGACTGCATGAATTAAAAGTGGAGGCCGCAGAGATGGAAGGCGAGCATGACATCTTGAAAAGACAAGCAATGGCAAGGCTCAGCCGAGTCTATATGTAGACTTAGGTGATAAGGGGTGGGTTTCGGGTCATGTTAGTTGCCCGTGTTTTAATGTCCATAAAATTGCATGTAATGAAGTTTGTTTAGGCTAAGAAAAACTCTATTGTAAATTGGCCTGGAGGTGAGCGGTGAACGTTTACTTGGTCAATTTGGTCGAATTTGGTCAAGGTAATGTTCATGTTAAGGTGGAGCTATGGGTTTCCATTGAAAGGTGCTTGGATGTGAGTTTTGGTCGAATTTGGTCAAGGTAATGTTCATGTTAAGGTGGAGCTATGGGTTTCCATTGAAAGGTGCTTGGATGTGAGTTTGAGTTAAGATCACTTGGTTGGCTTCGTCTGTTTATGGCAAAGGTCTTGAAGACAGAGTTCGAGGTGGAACACTGAAGGATCGCAACAAAAGAGTTGTTTGCAAGCTCAAGTAATTCATTATATGGCCTAATGGTACCTAGGAAATTGGTACAAGATGTTGATTCCTTCATAGTGAGCCGATATTTACAAGAAGTGGGAATAACAATGGTATCCAATATCTTGGTGATTAAATTGTTGACGATATGCTTGTAGCGAGCAAAAGCATGGTGATGATCAACGGGTTGGCTCAGTTGGCTTGGACGTTCGAGATGAAGGATCTGGGAGCAACAAAACAATGTTGAGCATGGAATACATAGAGACGGGACTAAAGGTGAGGTTTGGTTATCACAACATGAGTGCATGGAAAAGACACTCAGAAATTCGGTATGAATTTAACGTGAAACTCATAAAATCCTTTTTTAGAATCTTTCTTCAGGTTTATGTCCAATAGATGCGGAAGAAAAGGGTTACATGTCTCATGTATCGTATGCTGATAGAATGTATAAGTTTGTGATGAGAATATCAGATATTTCACTTGCAGGGAGTTGTCAGTGTTCACATGATAAATCCAAGTGGAACAGTGAAATGGGTTCTTTGGTTTTAAAAGCATTGGTATCACCTATCTTTAGCTTGCAAGAAGGTGATGAATGGACAATGGCATGGTATCAGGTAAATTGTTGTCAAGGTGGAGATTGTTGGAAGGTGACAACAAATTCACCTCCAAGATTAGGATACAGTAATTTCATTCCTATTATTATTATTGTTTTTGTAACAAATCATTCCTAGAATAGAATATGGATATCCTTGTAATTAATACAACTAGTTCCTTGTAACCGTAGGAGGAAGGATTCAAATATGTATGCCTGAGAGGAAGATGGAGAGCAATGGCTTCAAGCCCTCTCCCGGGATACCAGTTGCCTATCGCTGTTGAAATCTCTTGGTTCTTTCTTCTAATAGAATAATGTTGCCATTGTCCCGTGGATGTTTCCCTCACCCAGAGGGTTTTATCATGTAAATACCATGTCTCATGTGATTGTTGTCTGTGTATGTTTTATCCCTGTTTTTTCTATGTGTTTATGATCTCTGTGATCTATGTGGGTAATAGATCTAACATTGTGGAGGAGTTGCATACGATTGTGGGTGCGTAGAGACTATATCTAGAGGGCGCGCACCAAGTGGAGTGTTGTCTGTTGATTTTTTTTTGCGATCATTCTGGAGTGACTACGTGTAGTAGTTGCGCCATCCCTCGACCGTTCATTGTATAGCTGGTGTATTCGCTAGAGTTGTTCATATAATCATTGACTGGTGTATTCTTCGTCCCTCTAGCTCCTATTTGCGCTGTGAAAAGCGTTGTTCTCTCCATCTGCGGGCATACGATTTTTGATTGGTAGAGCTGAGTGTTATCCATGTGCACAATGCTTTTAAATTATTTTTCTTTGTTTGTTGTCTCTTGGAACGTTGCGAGTTGGAGAGCTGTAATACGCACATGTGTTCACTGGTGGAACTGCGCGTAGGGCTAAGTGAATGCGCAAATTCCTCCTCGCGCGAGTTGTATTTGTTTGAGTATTTTTTTTTATCATCGCTGGAGATCGAGCTATCTGTTGGAGTGTTATTGGCATTGTGATTGCACTGTGATTGATTGTTGCAGTGTTGTCACTGCAAGTGGAGCCACATACCTACGTTATCTTTGTGAGAGAGCTATATACGCTGTCTCTTTACACAAAATCGTGAAGCCACTGTTCTTGGAATTTTCCATCTGAACTACAAAGAAGACTGTTGTTGCATGTTGCAATTTCCTGGTATCGTTGTGGTGCTATCCCTGGTATCGTTGTCATTAGTTTGCATCAGAGTCATTCCTGGGTGGAGCTGCAAGTGAAGTTGCCTGTGTACTGCTGAGAAGGAGCTTGATGGGAGGTAAAATAAAATCCAGCAACAAGTTTTTTTTTTTTAATTTTGGTATTAATTGTTAC
>ML781220.1:360447-371979 GCA_009831015.1 Picea engelmannii | reverse complement strand
GAAATCAACTTCAGGATATGCATTCAACATAGGTACAAGAGTCGTGTCATGGAGTAGTAAGAAACAACCAATTGTTTATTTATCGTCAACATAAGTTGAGTACAAAACTCAATGCAATGCTACTTGTGAAGCTGTTTGGTTTTTGAGAATTCTTGAAGATATTGGCAATAAACAAATGAGGCAAACTATTCTCAAATGTGACAATCAAAGTTCTATTAAATTGGCACACAACCCAATTTATCATGCCAGAATCAAGCATATTGAAATTCAACATCATTTTGTAAGAGAAAAGATACATTCAAAAGAAATTGACTTGATCTATTGTAATACCACTGATAATGTGGCTGACATCTTTACCAAGCCTCTTGGAAAGATGAACTTTGAAGAATGCAGGAAACACTTAGGAGTGATAAGAAATCCGTTTCTTCATTAAAAAGGATGTTAGACTAATGAAGACACGTCTAGTTAAATTTAGAATATTGTTTTAGAGTTTGTTTCATTGTTACTTAGATTGGACTTGAAGATGGTTTGAGATCCACTTAGATAAGAGTGTGTTCAAATTATAAATATAATTGATTTCTTTGCATAATGCAAGTTGTGTGATCTACGTCTCACTTGTGTATGAGGTTTAAGTCTCACTTGTGTGTGGGGTTTATATTAAGTTTTGATTACTACTACCCACTGGTGTGGGGTTTATATTAAGTTTTGATTACTCCTACCCACTGGTGCTTGACCACTGAATTATAATATATATAAAATTATATATAAAATATTAAAAAATATGTTTCCTCTATATAAAATATTAAAGAAATATGATCCCTCACTTGATATTTATGCTTTAAAAAGCTCTAAATTAAATTTTTTGGATAGACTTAAAACAGATTCTTCTACTATCTTCGTTTCAAATCACATCACTTTTCATCCATGTGAAACTCGCTACTTTTCATAATCTCTCTACTCTGCCTCGCTGTAAGAGAAGTTCATATAAAACTCACTACTTTCCATTCCATGAAGTCCATTTGCATCGTCTGTAGTCTCTGGCTGTTCAATATCTACCGACCAAGAATCTCTTGTCATTGAAAACGTTTTCGAAAGCGGGTCAAACAAATCGTCTCTGGCTGTTCAATATCTACCGACCAAGAATATCTTGTCATTGAAAACGTTTTCGAAAGCGGGTCAAACAAATCGCTGTTTGCTTGCGGAACAAGGAAAATTCAGTATATGTATTTGGATAAGCCAACCGGAAGCTCCACCAGATATCCAGGGAATGTATTCATTCATGATCATGGCTGCCTACTTCCTGTGATTTTCAGTTTAATTTCAGGTGCCGACGATGGGCGAAGGGGAGGAAGAGGTGAAGGTGTTGAGCGTATGGAGTAGTCCCTTTGGCATCCGAGTTTTGATTGGATTGGAAGAGAAAGGCGTGAGGTATGAATACCAGGAAGAAAGTCTCGCCTCTAAGACTCAGCTGTTGCTGCAGATGAATCCCGTCCACAAGAAGATACCTGTCCTCATCCACAACGGCAAGCCTATCTGCGAATCTCTCATCATTCTCCAATACTTGGACGAGGTTTGGCCCGGCTCTAATTCTTTCCTGCCTTCTAACCCATATGACCGAGCCCTCGCCAGATTCTGGGCAGACTTTCTAGACACTAAGGTAACCGTAATATTTCTAATCCAATGCATTTTCATTGCATTGTAGTGGCTGGTACTTGACTGAGGTATCTAATTCATCTGAAATGTTGTGGTTGATTTCAGTTTTTGGTAAATGTAGTTGATAAGATTTTTAAATGCACCGGAGAAGGTCAAGAAAAGGGTACCCGCTACATGTTAGAATACCTGGGACTGCTAGAGCGGGAGCTGTCAGAAGGTGAAGGTAAGCCTTATTTTGGAGGTGAGCAGTTCGGGTTCCTGGACATTGCAATCATTCCTTATGCTTGTTGGTTCCACACACTGGAAACGTTCGGAAAATGGAAGATCCCGTGGGAGACTGAGTTCCCCAGGCTTCAAGAGTGGGTGAAGAAAAGCATGGAGAGAGAGAGCGTCAAAAAAAATCCTCCCGGACGCTCAGAAGGTTTTGCAATATGCCATTCCAGTCAGGAAAAGATTTGTCAGCTCAGACTGATTAAAGTCTTCACTTGCTTAAACAGTGCTGATAAATAAATAATAATAAATTAAGGTCTCAATACATGGGATATTCTGGATTTTTGTTTATTATACTTGCCTATTGCAGGTTATATTGTAATCAGTAAGAGTTAAATTCCTTTGTGGGCCACTACGAAGGGCGTCCCTCTTCCTTCGCCACTAAGAACAAGAGAGTTCAGCATGCAGGCAGTTATTTCTATTGTATTTTGCTCTTGCTAGTTTTGGTTGAGCAAGGCTTTGCTTTATAAATGTTAGTATGTTAGTTTGTGTCAGTTATTCAAATGTAAACAACCATTACCAGTATAGTTAAGAAAGGCGTTTCTAAAATAAAGTTTAGCATGGCAGTCATGTCAATCTGTTGTTGGAGAAATAACCCTGGCAAGTTTGGTTAAGAGAGTGCTTCAAAAATAAAGCAACAACTTCTTTTGTAATTGCGATTTTGTAATTGCAATTGTTACAGAGGAAAAAGTCCCTCTGCATAGATGGTCATTTGCTTCTCACTTTCAATGTTTTTCTCTATCATTTTCTGAGTATTTATTTTGTATTGTACAGCATTTTTATTTTGCGTGCTAGTCTATTCTGTTGCTGCAGTTTAATTTTGCATATAGAAGTGAGAATCATTTTGATAGGTTATATTGTAATCATTCATCTTGATTATAAAATTTTTAATAACGTTTTATTTATCTATGTTATTTTATTGAAAATCTGAGGGTACAATGTTGTCGAGGATGAACCATTTGGAAATTTCTGAACTGAATCTCAATTATTTAGACTTAACTGGACTTGACTGCCCACAACTGATAATGAATTCCCCAGCTAGAGAATTCCATAGTAGATGAAAATTCCTAATATGTCAAGGTTGGAGCTTAGTTCTTGTGGGAACTGAATCTCAAGTATTTAGACTTAACTGGACTTGACTGCCCAGAACTGATAATGAATTGCCCCAGCTACTGAATTTCACAGTAGATGATTCCTAATATGTCTTAAGGTTGGAGCTTAGTTCCTGTGGGTTTCTACATTTATCCACTAAGAGGATAATGTAATTGCAAGGTTTTTTATTACAAACTCGTTGAGAAAATTTACCCTTCATGGATTCCGTAAAGCGTGACCATAATGTATTCCATGGACATACAGAAATTACTCTTCATTTTGGTACACAAGTGCTTTCAATTAAACTTCTTAGTAGGTTTTTCTATCTTGAAGAACTCTTAATACAAAGTGAATGGTTTAAGGTTAGTAATTCTCATCCTTTCTTCATACAAAGTGAATGGTTTAAGGTTAGTAATTCTCATCCTTTTAACTCTAATATTGCCATGATTTTTTCATGCAGGGAGAACCAAGCAGAATGCATGAAATATGTAGCTTGACCCTATCTCTTAAAAGTCTGAAGAAGGTTCATGTAAAGGTTTCAAATTTTGGTAAGAAGGAAATTGATATGCTCGGTTTCCTTTTATAAGTTATCCTTCATTGCAAACAATGACACTTACATTGCCTAAATGCTCCCAATATATCCACCAGCTGATGAAACAGCTTTTGGGTTTGAAAAGATCTTTTGAATCATGTGTATTTATCACATAAAAATATGAGGGTAATAGCAACAATGCAAAAGATGTTTTCTAGTGATTCAATTGAAATGTGTTTCAATAAGAATGAATATGATTTTGTAGGGTATTGTTTAACTTTTCTACCAAATGGTTTTTTTGGAAGGCTAAATAAATTTACATGAAAACACTATTTTCTGTTATTGAAAATCCATTTTTGTTGTGTAAATGTACCATAAAAATATGATAAAAAAAAATCATTTAGTAAACTTGAATCATTTAGTGAACATTTAGATTACTACATTTTGTAATCATTAAACTTTGATTTTACTAAAATTTATATGACAAAAAGCTTATCTCAATTTGTGTGTCTAAACTGCAAATACCAAGTACATGTATGGAGTACTGCAATTTTTTCTATGTGATCAACTCTAGATTATATCATGTATAAAATCGCAACTATATATAAATTATATCCGTTAGCGTAAAACTAAATCATAATTTAAGAGTAGTATTTTGTATTTAAATACCTTCTAAGTTAATTATTTATATCCTTGTTATCATGTGCCATTCACTATGTATTTTTTCATTTCAGTTTGTAATCTTCCTTTATGCTATTTAATTGTTCCTAACTAAAGTCACATGGTCTAGTTTCTCTCCATGCTCGTTAGCATTTCCATAAACATGTCATCCTGAGAGCTCTATGACTAGCCATGCAGGATCAATCTACTGGAATTGGTGTTGTCACCATGAAGGGCCTTACTACTAGCATCAAATCCATGGTAGACAACCACCTTAAAAGAATTTATGCTCATGAATTTCATGGACATGGACAATATGGAGACGTTGTTATGAGGCGTTATGAAGGAGCTCTTGTTGAATTACATCTTACATAGTCCATTTCCTGTATGTCATACTTGCATTGTTACACCCTTACTGTATTGTTACACCCTTACTGTAGTAATAATCAATACTAATGCCAATAGAACTCTATTTTCTTAATGCTTATTCAGATCTAATAGAAGTCCCAAAAGACCTCTCTAAATGTTTATGCATTTGGATATCTCGTAAACATATGGAGATATGCAAAAGAATTTACATTGTTGATAAAGAGATATACATAAAAACTAGGTGTTGAAAAACGTAAATTGCGAAAAAATAAATACAATATTAATAAACACGGTCATAATTATATCAATTATATGCAAAGTCAAACTAAATTGACATATCTTATTATTGAAATATAAATTGCAGAAAAATAAATACATTATGAATAAAAAAAATTAAAAAATGCCATTAATGGAATACCTCATTTTCTATTTTCAACCTACTTTGAAACATTTGAGAGTGCAATAGTGTATATGACATTGTTGGCACCCAAAGTTTTGGGATAAGATTGCATGTCTGCACACAAAAACACAACTGTGCCATAAATGAAATCAGGCACCCATGCTTATCAGAGTTCCACAATGTGCATCATGAATTAAGAAGATATTGCATGCACACCAAAATTAAGAAAAAAATCTTTAGAAATCTTCTTGAATGATTAACTCAAGTAGCACGAGATATCGTGGAGAAATTAAGGGATGAGATGACAAGTTAGTTAATACTACCACGACTTTGAAGAAGCGACATGGACTGCATGTAGGTGGCAGAAGCATGTGGAACTGGAAGTTAGTAAAGCGAGTGGAGTAGAGGAAAGTGACATAGCCCCAAAGTAGAGAAGGAAATAAAAAGGCGTAGTGAAGAGACAAATAAGAGTTTGAAGTTCAGAGAGTCTGAGGTTTGCATCAGAGCAGAGGAGAGAAATGAGTTTACCTAGTTTTTGCATGAGTCTTGTTGAGAGTCTAGTAGTGTATATGGCCGGAGTATTTTTTGTAAGGAGTCTGTAATAGAGTTAGTTTAGTATTATGTGTAGAGTCTAATAGAAAAAGCATGACATCATGTAATGACTTACTCATAGAATGAATGAGAGTTCAGGGAACTATTCTTGTTAAATTATGAGTTTGTTGATCCATGCAGGTCACTGTTTGAATGGAAATAATATAAAGCTGTTGTTATTCTTTTCATTCACCATGTTGATTATAAGCTCAATGGATGAATATGATAATGTTGCATGTTCTTAATATCGTATTGAATTGTGTGACTATCATCTTGAGTGGCTTCCTAGTGTATTTTAACCCTTCATCACCAACACAAGCCCAGATGGTCTCTATGATTCTCATGGTGTCTTGGGTTAGACCTTCTTCAGTCTTCGACTGAGGATTGATATGTCGATGCCTTGGGTTTTGTTGGTCAACTATGGATGAAACCTGTGTCATCATCCCCCCAACATTAAGAAGGATGCATGCAAGATAACCAACAAATGGTTCTGTTTCTAGGACCTCCAGGTTTTTTATTGCATGATGAAGGAGGAGAATGAGATGATAACCATCTCAGGAGGAAATACAAGATTGGTTATCTGCAAAAGAATATGAGTTTGCTCGATGAAACAATCAAGGTTTGATCACCAACATGGAACGTTAGAAGGAAAGGTATATTTACACTAATTTGCATGAGATTTTCTTTGTTGAGTTTCCATGTTTGTTGTATGAATGGTTGAAGAGGCAGACTACAACTAATACTGCTTTGAGACCCCAAGAACCACTGGTCTGGGACCAGATTATAGTTGATTATATGAAGGTATTGGACAATAAGTGGGATTGAACAATTGACTTTTGGTTTTCTCAGGTGAAGGAAGGATAAATTATTGAGTTTGTCGTAGAATACAATGATTCTTTCAGTGAGGCTGAAAGAAAGTTTGTTGAAGGTCCACATAAAAGGTTGCTGGAATAAATCCGGTTGTGGATCAATATGTTATTTGTGGAGAAATGATTGATGCACAAAAATCTCGATAGGATGGTTGAGTAGAGTCCGCTAGCGTCGAGGAGGATGAAAATAAGGGGGAAAAGAGAGAGAGAAGATGGATCTGCTGGAAGGATCCAAAATAAGCTAAGATGAGGTGAGGGAAAGAATGGACCTAGAGGAGTAGAGGAGAGAAATAGTTGAAATATACACAAGAAGAGTTGAGCTAAGGAGGAAAGTAGAACAAAGAAGTAGAAAGAAGGTAGAAATGGGTGTGAGATGAGGGGTTAGGGAAAAAATGAAGAGGAAGATGGTCGCACCATGAGGAAGTGTGAAATAGATTACTATGCTAAAGAGGAGCACATACGAAGATTTGATGATGAAGAGGCACAAAGTTAGGAGCAGGGTATGTAGTGAAGATACCATAAGTATTAGTAGTAGGGATAAAGAAGAGGAAATCTGACCTCATTGGCCATTGCGAGATGCTGCAACTTCAGAAGAGGATGAGGCGCATAGTTGAGGCGCAGAAGTAGGAGAGGATGATGGAGGTTCCCGACAAGGAGAGGAAGAGAATTTATGCATAGTAGTTGGTCTTGTGCGACTATATGTAGGAAACTCTCTAGTTTCCCTCAAAATAAATTATGGGAGAATATGGAGGTACCCCCCATTTGAACCACTCCACTTGCACATTTGTAACCAAGAAAAGAGAACAACAGACAAGGCGATGATAGGAGTAGAAGAAGTAGAAGAAAGGAGAGAAGATACGAGTGAATAAGAGTATGAAAACGACAATACTTCGTAAGGGAAATTATTAGTACCGAGATCACCAACATTGAGTAGTCAGTAAGAAGGACATAGTCCTAGATTGAGAATGGCGAATCGGGATACAACTCTGAGGCTATCAGTGTTCCATGGGACAAGTAAGGACAATGTGTTATCACTGAGAGTCACCCTCATATTGTGAGAGTATAAGCCTAGTAACCATCAGAGTGTTTTGTGGATGTTTGATTTATATGAGTGGAGAACAAAATGGAGAAAACTCAATACGAGAATCATTTCAACACAAAACTGGACAAGAAATGCATAGGGAAGTGAGGGCCACATTAACTTCAGTGAGTGAATTGAGTTTTAGTATGAACAGAGGGAAGACTTAGTAGAAAAAGTGAACAATACTACTTTGGGCATCAGGCCTTCAAGCAGCTTGGAGAGGAAAAAGTCAAGCTCAAGAATTCTCTTGAACTCAAGCTTCAAACACTGAAATATGTCCAAACGACACAGTCACAACAACATAATGATCAAACCTACATCACAATGTAGTTACAACAACTCAACTGGATCCTCCATGCCCGAGCCATTCAGTGTAAGAGGGAAAAATAAAACAAAAAGAACTGATTAAAACTGGTCACGATACTATTGTAATCAAACCTACATTACAATATAATAACAACCCTCGACTGGATCCTCCATGCCCGAGTGTTTTAACACATATTTTTACAGAGAGATGGAAAGAGGCTGAATTCTATTAATATGAAAGTATCAAATTTGATACATAACCAAAGAACAACTCTAGCATCCAAACATTACAAAATAGGGAGCTCTGCTCAACTAGTTGATGACCCTAACAAAATATTAAAACTATCTATTTATACTCAGCTCAGTCCACAACTACCAAAAGTGTGACCTGACCCTTACAATCAAATCTTTGCATCGACGACTCCTTTTGTCAGACTGAGCAGGTATCCTTATGTCAGATGTGAGCTCAGATCAACATGGGTTTGCAGGAAAATCATCTTGTAGGGGTACCATGGGATGACATCTCTGTCTTCATGACTAGATCCTCCACACCTTCCATTTATGGGGTGAGCCGAGGCTTCAACCACCAATCCTACCTTCCATTAATTTATTTTCCTTGGGGACTCAACGAGACTTAATGCTCAGGGGGAGGCCACACGTTTTTCTCAGATTCGACACTACATGAGCATGTGATTCTGGGGCCGTTAAAAGCAGTTTGGATTCAGACCGCTTTTGGGTCCACAATTCATCACCTTTCACCACATAGCATTTTCTCCTTACCATGGTTTCAAGTGCGGGACCGCTCAAGAAAATTATCGCCCGAGCATGTTGCGTCCCCACAATAGACCATGGCCATAGATCGGGGTGCTATCTACAATCTAGGTGCACCTGTCATATTTGGCGCCACTGCCAAGCTTAATCGCCCGCCAACTTTGAGGTCTGCTAAAACTATGCCTTGGGGGGGCGGCACTACCTTTGGCGATGGAAAAAAACATTTCTCGGAGAGTGATCTAACATGGAGGCCTGACATCACCATGTTTATGTGTTGCGGACGGAGAGGTGACATGTGTCACTTCGAAAGCAGGCTGGAGGCATGTCTAAAAATGCTTGAAATGAGTGCCATGTGTCAGTGCTAGATGGATACCATGTGCTTGGTGCTCTAGGGCTCGGGCGCTAGCTGCTTTTCCTTTGGCTCCTTCCTGTTAGCCTATGGCTTACCTTTACCAATCACTAAGTCTAAATTGTCACCTATATTTGTATTATTCATTTAGGATATTAGTAATATATCCTCAAGTGATGACTAATGTGTTAGTTAAGATTGCCTAGCCTAGTCATAATGCATGATTTTAGGATCTAGAGCAAATCTCTCTATGAGGTGGCACCACCCATTGTACTATAAATATGTAACATTGGAGTGAATAAGAGTGTGTTGGCTATTATGCCTTTTCCGCCATGTTACTGTTCTTGTCTCTAATTTATTGTGTTTAATTTCTTCAATTGGTATCAGAGCTGGCTCAACCCTGACTCTCTCACGAGAGGGGCTGTGATCATGCTTAGTCTGCAATGTTAAATCTGTGTAGCTTTCCTTAAGCTATACAGAGAGGACGTGAGGCTGCCCATATTTTCTTGGAGAAATCGCTGTGGGCTACATTTGCTGGTGGATACCTATCTATCAGATCGTTGATAATCTACATTTGCCTAGAAACCGTTTGGAAATCCTAGGAGAGCTACAACAGACTGGGAGCGAGGAGAAAATGAGGAAGACGCCGAAAAGAAACTGGATGCCGAAATAGCTCGATCCAACAAAAACGGATCTGCAAAATTTTTTGGTATCATTATTCAATTCCTATAGCGACTATACAAAATTGGTAATATTGATTTTGATTCCTAGCTTTATAGATTCTCTGTATAGATAGTTTAAAGACGTCTAGCGACCTGTGCGTGGAAGTGTGGCGCTTGCAGCTTGGACTGGTGTTGGTTGGACTGGTGTTGGTTGTAGTTATCGCTGTGATTGTTTACTTTAAGATTGCCCACAAGGTGCAGTTGTAATTCGCCCCAACAACACTCAACTTGTAATTCGGCTTCTGCTAACTGCGTGCGTAAGCTTCAATGGCGGGAGATCGGCACAAGCGGCAACAGGGCTTTCAACATCACTAATTCCCAGGAGAAGTTTTGGAATTTTCAGTTGCAGGAGGAATTCGACACTTATGATCCATGTAACCTGGTGTCAGATCCACAATTCGCTGTGGAAGAGATCCGTGTGAAGCTGGAGATCCGTATTCTTTCTTTGGCACGCCTAAGGTTTCAGCTGATTCTAGATCTGATATTGATTTTGCGGCAGTAGTTAGAAAAGGTTCTCAGCATTCTGGTCAGTGCTGTATGAGAGAACTGGTACCATTGATCTCAATTTGGGAACAAATAGTTCTCAATTTTCAACGAGTTTTTTTTTTGCTGAGGATGAGACAGAATTCATGCTTATGACACTGCATGGCATAGTCATCAATTGCCTCCATATATGTGGCTTGATATAGGAAAGTCTGGGGCTGATACCTATTCAGAGCTAAGAGAAGCTCAAGATCATGCAAAAATCTGGTGCGTAGACAAACAACGATAACATTAAAACATCTCAGTGATTAGGAGATGGCCAATTCTCTTTTCCAAATTTCTTCTGCATGAATTATCTACGTCTGATCTCTTGTTGGAGAGATCGTGTTTGATGCTGCGTGTGGGTTTGCAGAGACACCAATCGCTGGACGTGAATATCCTTTTTGCTACGACCCCTCATATTCATTGCATAATAAGAAATTGTGCACACCTCCATACACCAAATCATATGAAAATCGGATGAAGTTTTCCATCTCCCATACACTCATTAAAAAAAATAAAAAAAATAATAGTATGCATATAAGGACAAAGTATGAGCAAGATTTTAAAGAAATCACTTTTTAATTTTTGAGTGATTCACAAGAACATGGTTTTATATAGATTTATGTAAAAGCACGAGTTTAATTTTTTTTTGATTTCATTGAAAGGACAGAGATTTTGAGGAGACAAATGCTTTAATGTGCAAGGGAGATCGATGCCTTTTATCATGAAGCACTATTTATTTTTGAGAGAATAGAGAATGAAAAATTTGTAAAAGGGTTTTTAGATGAATTTTTTTCCCTTCAAGAATTCTCGTAAATTCTCTCAAGAGAGCTACTGTATCAAGAAAATAATAATAATAAAATATTATTTTTTGTGGTGTTGAAGTGTCCTAGATCCGCCCGAAATTGAATAAGGGGATTTTAGGTACACATTGTGTAGTGTGTGTTGGTGATTTTTTTCATGGTTCTCTTATGAGTTAGTTTACGTCTAGTCTTGACGTTATCCCACATACATGGAGTACAAAGAAGGTAAATGAAATAAGCCTACAATTAATGTCAGTGAAGCACATACAATCCAGTATAAGAAATCAAATCACATGTAATCAAGCAACAACAAAGATTATTGAAGCAATGCACAAATCAAGCTTGTAATGGAAGGATAATTGGATGTGACTTGGAGTCGAAGTATCATCAATTTGAAGATCAATTAAATCCACATTCATTGTAAACCTGCAATAGTTTTCTTTGTAAGTATGAAATCAAAATCAAGTTGAATTGCAGTGTAATTTTCAGGTGCATTCTCGGTTGAGCCCGACACCAAAGAATCATTGTAATTTTGAGTC
>ML781220.1:315305-358753 GCA_009831015.1 Picea engelmannii | reverse complement strand
AAGATTGCCTAGCCTAGTCATAATGCATGATTTTAGGATCTAGAGCAAATCTCTCTATGAGGTGGCATCACCCATTGTACTATAAATATGTAACATTGGAGTGAATAAGAGTGTGTTGGCTATTATGCCTTTTCCGCCATGTTACTGTTCTTGTCTCTAATTTATTGTGTTTAATTTCTTCAATTAGATGTGACCTAGGGCTATGACCTTACACCATCTCATGATTTTGGGGGTGGCCACAAATGGTTTGAAATCAAACCAATTTCCTCCTCTCAATTCACAATGAGACACCACGTGTTCCTTTCCAAAAATAGTGGTTCTGATTGCGGCCTACCCTCCAAATTTTAAAGTTCGAGCACCATCCGACCCCGCAATGGAGCGTGAACACTGATATTGCAATCTATGATGAGGCCCTTTGATCAATGACTCTACTCTACCACTTTTATATCGATGGGTCAGATCTACACCCTCTGAAATCGACGGTCGTGATTTTCTTCGTGATTCGGACTTCAGACCTTTCAAATCTCAAACTTCCTCTGCCTTCAATGCTTTTTCCCGAAGCTATGGATATAATGACGCGTGGCCCCCTGAGATTGATGGCTAAGAATTACTTCGGGTCTCCGGAATCTGGGAAAAAAAAATCTCAAACCTCATCCTCCTCCATGATTTTACTTGGAGATGACGATCTAATGATGCATGTCTTTTTGAATTGAATGATCCAGAATCACTTCATACCTTTATCTAGAGTTCAGGATCCATGCCATATGTCCCCTGGATCTTCCTTCAAGTAAATCCTCTGGAGCTAAGGATATGATGATGCGTGGCCCTCACAGATCGAAGATCCAGATTCATTTCGAGCCTTCGATACTTTGGAGCTTCGGGATTTCAGGGGCTTCAACACTTCAGGACTTTGGGCTTCGGGACTTCAGGGGCTTCAACACTTTGGTACTTTTCGATGCACAACTCGTGCAAACATCCAAAGTAAAAAACCCTAAAACACTTGATCTAATGACGTGTTCCCCCCCGCAGATCATCGGTCCAGATCCACTTCGGGCCTTCGACACTTCGAGACTTCGAGCTTCGGCTCTTTCAAATTCTTGACTGCCACAATATTCTGGAGCACTGAATTCTGAATTGAGGGATCTTCCCCCATGTGTCCCCAGCTTTTGATGGCTTAGATTTGATTTTGGGACTTCGACTCTTCATAGCTTATGGAGGTACCGCCACCAAGATAAACGACTTCTGTTGATTTTGATATCAATGGTCCATAATTGCTTCAGGAGTCTATGCTTCGGTTCTTCAAGATTTTTACGCACTTCTCACTTCAAAACTCCTGAAGCTCATTTCCACGAACACTTGGATCACCTACCACCTGTCCCCTTAAATATCAATTGCTCACACTCTCTTCGGGGCTTTTCTCAGGCTCTATACTTCATGCAACTTTAATATTTCGAGTATCCACGAGCTGCTAATATGAAATCCACATGGAATTCCCACCGTTGAAAGAATAACCTTCCCTTTTGCTTGATTCGAGTCCATAACAAACCACTATGAGTATTGTGCCTTGAGCCCATGGTTGCGGCCTGTGTAAACAAAGTCTTGGATGACTGGATGGGGCTTGGGAAAACAAAAGGATGAATGATTAAAACAAAAGGAGATGGGTGTTCATCTTTAGAAAAAAAAATAGAAAATCTTCGGGCCGAGACTTTTTGAGGTAAGACCTCAAGGGAAACCAGGTCCTTCAACAAAAAAGGGGAACAAAAAATGAATTTAACAGTCGAAGGGAAAAAATTTAGGACCTGGCTTGTAAAAGAGAGGGAGACAGGGAAAGGATACAAGCCCGAGTATTTGACAAAACACACACACAAATCGTGACAACTATATGTGATAACATTTGGATCCACAGGGGATGGCATGCTCCCTACGAGCTGCCAAGAACACACAGTTCCAGTGCGTTATCTTTGGGTTATGGAGTCTCTTATTAAAAAACAAAAATAAAAATAAAGTGGTATTTACAATGGTGGGAATCCAATCATGGCTTAAACAAAAAATTTCTTCAAAAAGTTCCCATTGACAGGGCCACCCAAAACTTCAGAGTCCTCCAAGGTTTGCAATTTATAAGTGTTGTTCGGAAATACCTCAGAAATCTTGAAGGGACCAATCCATAAGGCTTCAAATTTACCATGCTTTCCTTTGTCTTGTTTAGGGGCGTCCCACTTGAGCACCAAATCCCCTAGCTGAAAATATTCCTTACTCGTCTTCTTGTCAAAGGCTTGCTTTATCTTTTGCTGATGGTCCTATGCTTTATCAAGCAACTGCTCCCTAGTCTGCTACACTTCTACCAACTGCATTATCCTCCTGACCATGTCGTCAGGTTCTCCTTGGTATTCCTAAAGGAATTTTTCCACAATAAAATCTAGCCGAGCAGGAAAAACAACCTCAACCCCATACACCAGTTGAAAAGGGGAAATGCCTAGTGATCATTTTGTTGTAACTCTGTCAGCCCATAATGAAAATTTTAGCTTTGAATCCCAGGCTTTCTTCTTGTCCTCTAACAACTTCTTGATGATCTTTGTGAAACTCTTTTTAGAAGACTCTGCTAAACCATTTCCTTGAGGGTAGTAGGGAGTAGAATTGACTAGTGTGATCCCATACTACTCATAGAAATTAATTAATGGCTTAGCTCTGAAAGAGGCAACATTGTCTGTAACAATCCTGTTTGGACAACCAAATCTAGATATGATGTCTTCAAGGAAATTTATGATCACCTTGTGGGAAGCGCTCCTTGTAGGGATGGCTTCTATACATTTGGTGAAATAGTCAGTGGTGGTCAAGATCCACCCATGCTGATCACTTGAGGTTGGGTGGATATCTCCAATGAAGTCGAGACCCCACTGATGAAACAGTCCAAAAACTATTATAGGTTTCAAAGGAAAATATTTGAGTTGCTTATTTCCAACAAACTTCTAACACTTGGCACATGCCCTAATATTTGCACAAACATCAGTGAAAAGGTTGGGCCAAAAATACCCAGCTCTGAGGATCTTATAGGCTATGAACTTCCAAAAATGATGCCCCCCACATGAGCTACTATGAAAATCAGCCATTGCTCTCTGGGATTCTTGTGGGTCTAGACACCTCAACAGAACTCCTAGAGGGTCCTTCTAGTACAAAACATGATCAATGATACAATATTTAATTGCCCTGAATTTCAAATCTCTCACCTTTTTTTTATCCAAACCATCAGGAGGCCTCAACTTTTGCAGGAAGTATATGATGTCTTTGTACCATGCACATTATGCTAAGTTGGGGATGACATGAGAGTCTTCACAAACAACCTCAGTTTGTTGATTCCCTGAGTCTATATTCATGAAATTAAATCTCAATTCCTTGCAATTTGATTCAACCAATAACCTGTCTAAACCTTGGCCTTTCACCAATTTGGTGGGTTTGATTTCCAGGTCAAACTCTAAAATTTTGGCAATAAACTTGCTCCTTTTCCCATCTATATCAGGTTGGATCAATATCTCCTTTACTGAGGCTGAGGGGACATATGCAATAATCTTTGAGTGCATAATATAGATTCTGAAAGCCTTGATGGATTTCACCAAAGCATAGGTTTTTTTTCCATGATGTCATATCTCATTTCTGCATCCCTCAGTGCTTTGCTGAAAAAGGAAATAGGTTGCTCCAACCCTTCTGCATTTCTTTGTAACAAGACAACAAATAATGTATCAGATGAAGCAAAGGAAAATATCATAAATTCCTTAGAATAATCAGGGATGATGAGCACATATGCTTCAGTCAAATCCCTCTTGATTTAATTGAAATTTTTTTTGGACTCAACAGTCCATTTCACTTCATTCCCCTTTATGAGCATGGATGTAATGTATTTAGCCAACTCAACAAAATTAGAAACGAATCTCCTCAAAAAGTTGATTTTACCCAAGAAAGACTAAACCTCTTTCCCGGATATGGGAAAAGACAAAGACTAGATGGCCTCTACTCAGCTTGGATCAATCTTCACCCCTCCAGCTAACACAATATGCCCCAACAATTTTCCCTCTTTCATAGCAAATAAGTATTTCTTAGGATTGAGGGAGATACCAAACCTTCTGCATTTTAGGGAAACCTTCTTCAAATGATGACAATGCTATTTATCATACTTTGAGAATATTTTAATTTCATCCAGATAGATGACTACAAATTTGTTGTTTTCTTCGATGAAGACAATGTCCGTGGTTCGTTGGAAAGTTGCTCCTGCGTTCATCAATCCAAAGGGAATTTTAGCATACATAAATGTCCCCCAAGGAGTTGTGAAAGATGTATTATTGATCCAGATTTTATGAGCAGAACAAAATGACTACAGATTATTAACAGGTGCTTAACAAAAAATAACAGAGATACAGTAAAACTGGTTTTCTATTCAATAAGGAAATAAGCTGAAACTATAAAATGCAGTGGAAACAAGCTTGTTGGAATGGTGGCGGCTTATCTCTAAGAAGAGATGTGACAGTTGCGCTCATTCGAAAGAAGATGATTATAGTGAGGCTCTGAAGGCATTTTTAAAATAAAAAGGAATGCCAAAAACCCTAGACATCCAAAAACCTAACCCTGGGAGATGAAGCACCAAAAGTCATGTGGGCCCTGTTTGGGTAAGTTAGTACATCAACTTCCCGGGTTCGTAACTTTTGCATACGATATCCGTTTTAGGCATATGATAGCCCGTTCGAAAGGTATCATAGAGGAGATTTATTTTTTGGGGCTCAATCATGCCTTTGACAATCATTGAGAAGATTTATCCCAAAAAACCTTCATTGAGGCCCTCAAAATGGCCTCGGAAGTTAAAACTGCTAAAAATAGTAAATTGCTAAAATTGTCAGAAAACTATTTTGAGCCAGTTGGAAGAGGTAGGTGGCCACCAATATCCACTTGGATCAATTATCCCTCCTTAGGAAGAAATGGTCTCCATTGCGTTGAGTTCCCCCATCAGATGAGGAAATTTCTGTTGAATTTGGCCCCGGGTGAGCCACTTGCCTTGGTGCAGGAGTTGCCCTGCTTTGATGACTCAATAAAGCTAGATCCTTTGTTGTTGAGTGCCCTTGATCTGTGTGTCCACAATATGATCACTAGATTCCTATTGTATGTGGTTGGGTTTGAGCTCTGTTGGTGTCATCTTCTATGTTACATTTGAGGTGTCCAATAATGGTGGGAAATAAGGGCGAAGGAGATCCACGTTGAACACTGGGTGCAGGACAAGGAAAGGAGGAATGTTGAGATCAAAATAATTATTCCCCATGGCCTTGGTGATGGTGTAAATCCCATAATAGAGTGGTCGAATCTTCCAAAGGGGTCCTATAAGGCATTATTTCTACAAGTGCAACCAAACTTTTTCACCCACCTGAAACTTATGTGGCACCCGATGTTTATCATGGTGCTTCTTGTACTTGTCATTGGACTTATGTAGGATATTGTGAACCTGTTGGAGGATGTGATGGATCCACTCAATGAACTGGGTGTCTTTTTCATCTTCAGTTGGAGCAAGAGATGAGTCAGTCGAGGTGACCGCAAGGGGATGTGCAACATCTATGGGACCCAATGGTTGGAATCCCAACCCCACTTGAAAGGGGTTGTGTCCGGTTGATCTATTCAGAGCTCGATTGTAGCTATGTTGGACATAGGGAAGGATCTCATCCCATGTGTGAGGGTGCTTTGAATTATACATGCGAAGGATATGTAAAATCATTCGATCGATGACCTCGGTTTGGCCATATGTCTAGGGGTGGAAGGTCGTGGATTTGGTGAGTTTGGTGTCCAGCAGTGACCAGAGGCTCGACCAGAATGTGCTGAGAAATCAACTATCCTGATCTGAGACAATGGTTTTTTGGATTCCAAAATGTACCTAGACTCTTTCAAAGAAGAGCTTGGCAGTGGCCTCTGTTATGATGTTCTTCTTGTAGGCAACCGAAATCGTCATCTTAGAAAAGCGATCAACAACCACCAAAACACAGTCATTTCCCCTCTTGGTGGATGGGAGGCCTGACATGTAGTCCATTGATATGGATTCCCATGGCCCGTCAGGAATAGGAAGAGGGGTGTACATGCCCTGTTTCTTAGTGTTCGGTTTGGCAATAGCACAGGCAGTGAAGGACCTGATATACTTGCTGATCTCCTGTCAAAATTTCGGCTAGTAGAAATGTTTATGTAGCATCACCATTGTCTTTTCAATGCCAAAGTGTCCTTCCACCTGATTGCAGTGGGATTCCCATATCATATTTTCTCACTCTCTTGATGGAACACAGATATGGCCCAGACAACACAACAACCCATCCTGAAGATGGAAATTATCGACAACTGCATTTGCACCCAACATTTGGTAGGTGGTGGTGAAGTCTGGGTCTGTTTCATAGAGTTGGGGCCATCCATAGGTCTCATGGCCATAGGAGTCTACCACCGTGGTCAGTGTCGCGACTGGCATTATATTGAGGCAATCAACGATGCAATTGGTGCTTTCTATTTTATACTTGATGTTGAGGTGGACTTTATGCAAGTATGAAGACCACTTTTGATGGAGATCATTTTGCAATTTTCCTTGTGTCTGCATGAAATGCAGTGGCTTATGATCAGTGTGGATGATTGTTTCCTTCCCAAGAATGTAATGTCTCCACTGGCAGTAGGCTTTCACAATGGAGTACATTTATTTGTCGTAAGTAGGGTACTTACGGACAACATATGATAGTGTCTCACTATGATAGGCCATGGGGTGGCTGTGTTGAGTGAGAACGACACCCACCGCATAGTCTAAAGCATCTATCTCGATCTCAAAGGGTTTTTGCAGGTCTGGTAGTGAGATTACTAGGGATGAGCACAAGAGTTGCTTCAAATCATCGAATGCTTGTTGTTGGGACTGGACCCAAGCAAATTTCGCCTTACCACCACCCCTGGTTATTTGGCTAAGGGCCCATGCAATATGGGAGAATCCCAACACGAACCTGCGGTAGAAATTGGCAAGGCCTAAGAAGCTCCGAAGTTCAGTGAGTGTGGTTGGGGATGACCAATCACGAATGACTTGGATCTTGGATGGATCCACATGTACGCCATGTTGATCAATTATGTAGCCCAAGTAATGGACCCTGTCCATGATGAAGGAGTATTTTTCCAAGTTGGCATATAACTTGTGCTGCTGCAGGGTGTGCAGAACTTGTTGAATATGTTGCAAATGTTTGGACCAAGTCTTGTTGTAAATGAGAATGTCATCCATATACACCACTACAAAATTATTGGTGAATGGTCATAGGATATCGTCCATCATCCTCATGAAAGTGGCTGGAGAATTTGTCAAACTGAAGGGCATGACCAACCATTGAAAAAGGCCTTCCTTTGAATTGAAGGCAGTTTTCCATACATCTATCTGTTCTATCAAGACCCTGTGGTAGCTAGACTTCAGATCAATCTTACTGAAGTATTTGGCCCTCGTGACTTGATCAAGGAGGTCATCAATTCGGGGAATCGGGTACCAGTTTCTGACTGTGATTTTATTCAGAGCCCGGTAATCAATGCAGAGTCACTAGGTTCCATCTTTCTTCTGTACCAGCACGATTGGGCTCTCGCAAGGTGATGAGTTGGGATAGATGTGCCCCTTATGGAGTAGTTCTTGGATCTGTCGCTTGATCTCCTCATTCTCTACCAGAGAGTGACAATAGACTGGCCCATTACGCATCGATGCGCCGGGGGGTTAGATCGATCGGGTGCTTGACCTGGCAGTGCAGAGGTACCCCAATAGGTGAGGAGAAGATATATGAGTATTCTTCCATGACCTTATATACTTGCTTCTGTTGTGTGGAGAGGTCAGCCACAAAGACCCTAGATGTGGCTGTGATCTTTCACTTATTCTGAGAGTGAATCATGAAGAAGGAAACATTCCCTGCCTGAGAGATGACCTTCCCACATTGCTTAGCAGAAATCAAGGAAATAACACTAGGTGGGACTCCCTCGGGTATCCTATACAATTTCCTGTTCAAAGTAATAATAACACTACGAGGCCTAGACTCATATACCGCATCAAGTTTCCATAAATAAGGTTGGCCCAGAAGAAAATCACAAAGTTCGAGGGGAGAAACATCACACAATACCTCGTCTTTGAAGGGCTTGATGGTGTACGACAGTTGGCACTATTGGCTGACGCAGATATTGCTTCCATAGTGGAGCCATCCAATGGTGTAGGGTTGTGGGTGCGGTGTTGTTGGTAGGGCCAACCACTTGACAACCTCTGCTAATATGAGGTTCTTCTGGCTATCGCTATCCACGATGAAGTGTAGCAGGGTTCCTTTTACCCACATCTATGAATGGAAGAGACATTCTCCTTCTTCTTCCTCATTTGGTTCACCAGGCTGGAGCTTGGTGGTAGAAATGGTGGCACTGGGTTCCACATCAATGATCCATCTTCCTATTTCTATTTCTGGCTTAGAGACTGAACCCGCATATGATTCAAAGTCTTTCACTTCAACCACCAACGACTGCTTTGAGCGACAGTCAACAGTTTTATGCTAAGGATCTTATGGAAGTCACACCATTTCCTGGTATATTTCTTTTTCTTTCCGGTGTCCTTATTTGCTTGCGTCTTGGACTAGTTGTCCTGATACTGTCCATATTTTCTCTGTCCTTTGTTCCATGGGTTGGGGCCGCCCTTTCCTGGCTTTTGTTGTGAGAGGTTTCCAGGCCCAAATTTCTACGTCTTTTGTTTGAGCTTCTGCTCGATTTTGATAGCATATCAGTAAACCACGCCCAAGGATGAGATGTCCAAAACTTCCATTTCGGTCTGGATGTATCTATGCAGAGCGTCGCAATACTTGAGCACCATATGTCACTCTGAATCTTTGATACCCATCTTGGTGCACAAGGTATGAAAGACATTCGTGAAATCTGGCACTACTTGGTCTCTTTCTGGCCATAGTGTGGTCCATTTGGTATACAAGTCGTCATAACTTTCGACAGGGTAGTATTGTTCCTTAATAGCATCCTTGAAGGAATCCTTGGTGGACGTGACTGTAAATAGTGAGGGTTCCTCTATTTCCTTTTGCTCACATAAATTTTCCCACCAATCTTTGATGTGGGGAACGACTTTGAGGAGCACAAAGTAATCTTTTCTCTATTCGAAAAGTTATGGACAGAAAAATACCTTTCTAGTAGATTCAACCACTTGTATACAACATTTGTTTCTATATGACCTTTAAATATAAGAATATCGAAGTTTATTTGTACCTTGAATGGGGTGACTCCTCCGCTCGAAGAAGGTGCGTCGCCTGTTGGTAGTCGTCGAAGGATTTGCACGAAACTATCCATCATCTCGTTCCTTTGTTGTGTGAGGGCTTCCTCAATCAACAGTTTGAAAGGATCTCCTGTCCCATCATATTTATTTTATCCTTCCATGAGAGGTCGCTTTGGTGTGCAAGAGCTTTTGTCCTCAAGAGAAACAATCTCGAGACCCAACTCTTTGTACTCCGACCTTTTTGGGGGCATGCATTAAGACCACAAGGAGAAGACCACTCGGATACCACTGATCTGGATTTTATGAGAAGAAAAAAATGACTACATATTATTAACAAGTGCGTAACAAAAAATAATAGAGATATAGTAAAACTGGTTTTCTATTCCATAAGGAAATAAGCTGAAATTGTAAAATGCAGCAGAAACAAGCTTGTTGGAATGGTGGCAGCTTATTTCTAAGAAGAGATGTGACGGCTGCGCTCATTCGCAAGAAGATGATTACAATGAAGCTCTGAAGTCCTTTTTACAATAAATAGGAATTCCAAAAACTCTAGACATCCCAAAACCTAATCCTAGGAGATGAAGCACCAAAAGTCATGTGGGCCCCGTTTGGGTAAGTTAGTACATCAACTTCTCGAGGTCGTAATGTTTGCATACGATCTCCGTTTTAGGTATATGATATCCTGTTGGAAAGGTATCGTCGAGGAGATTGATTTTGGGGGATCAATAATGCCTTTGAGTATCATTGAGACACTCGATCCCAAAAAACCTTCATTTAGGCCCTCAAAATGGCCCCGAAAGTTAAAATTGCTAAAAATAGTAAATTGCCAAAATTGTCAGAAAACTGTTTTAAGTCAGTTGGAAGAGGTGGGTGGCCATGGATATCCACCTGGATCACTTATCTCTATATTCAGGAAAGACAAAGATCTGATTGTATCCAGAGAAGCCATCGACCATAGACATCCTGGACGAACTAGTCACTCTCTACAAGATGTGTTCCATCTTTGGCAAGGGGTAGTTATCTTTCTTGGAGCTCCTGTTCAAATTTATGAAATCGAAACAAAACCTGATTTCCCCATTATTCTTCCTCACAAGCACCAAATTATCCACCCACTCTGAAAATATCAAAGGGATGATGATCTGCGCATCCAACAACGATTTCACTCCCTTTTCCATAATTGGCAACAACATGGGATTTATCTATCTGAGCTTCTGCTTGAAAGTTTTTGCATCTTCTTTCAAAGGTATTTTGTGTTCAATGATGCTGGTGTCATATGTTCTCAAATCCTTGTATGTCCAAGAAAACACATCAACTAACTCCTTCAAAAGTTTGACATACTCATCCCTTTGCTCTTTTGATAAGTTGCTAGACAGTTTGACCCATTTGGGATTCTCCTATGTTCCTAGATTGCATTCAGTCACATCAGCCCCTTTAGTTGATCCTTCAAGCTTTACAACAACATCATTTTTTTCAAACAATCTCTCCAAAGGGACAAGCCCCTTTGGAATATGGTTGCTAGGAAACTGAACAATATGATGGTTAGCAATTTTATTCACAAAAACACAAGCGTGAGGGATTTATTCAGAATCCTGATTCTGATCAATATGCATATCAAAAAATTCAGCCACAGTCTAAAGGAACCTTTTTATCTTGATATCATCCTCAAAGACCTTCTAATGTTTGACATTGTCAGGAATAGAGGGTCTGTATTTTTTCTCAACCTCATACTTGAGTTTGGGGGGAAAAGGGACCTTGAAATTACTTGCTAAGACCGCCAAGGAGTCTGCCACATAGTTCTCCTCTCTTGGAACAAATGAGATATTAAAATCTAGGAAGAAACTGTCAATCATATCCCAGACTTCATTTATGTAATCCATTAACCTGGGGTTCTTAGCCTGATATGAGATTTATGACTTGATGAACAATCAGCTCAACGTCTCCGAACACTGCTAGCTCCTCAATTTTCATGTCTTTGGTAGCTCTCAAACCCAAGAAAAGAGCCTCATATTCTGCCATGTTGTTTTTTGTTTCAAATTCCAACTTGCAAGACAAAGATGTGGTCTCTTGGGTATGGGAAGTAAAAACCACCGCATCACCAACACCTTCCCTAGAAGAGGCTCCATCAAAAACAAATTTTCGGATAGAGGTCTTGGGGGGAGGATCTTCATAGAAGGTAATAGACTACCTTCTTATCTCAATAGGTGGTTGAGGAACATCAGTGAGCTATAATATATTGGTTCCCAAATCAGTATCAACTGAAAAAATGGGATGGTTGATGGGATTTGCTTCATCACTTATAATGTAGGCAAGTTGTGCTTCTCTATAAATCCTTTTATGTTCAGATACAAACACAGGAATGGTGGCATATGAAAGGTCCATATGCAAAGTTCCCCCTAGTCTTTTGATCCATGATCTAGACAAGAGCATCCCAAACTTAGGGGGAACATCAGCTACCACTATGTCCATGGCCACACTCTTCATTGACAATTGGAACAAGGAGAAAACGAGGTCCTTAATAACCTCGAGGCATTTCACCTTTCTTGAATCGAATGAATACAAGTCATGGTAAGTTTTTGTAACCTCCAACCCAAGCTCATCCATGACAATATTAGGCATGATATTGTGAGATGCCCCTGAATCAATCAAGAAGTTGTGTAACACTTTGTCATGAATATTCAATGATGTATAAAAAGGAGGTGAGGAATCATCTCTATCATCTACAAAAGGACCTAGTATGATAGCTGGATTTTCTTCTTGGAGATTGGCTGAGTCTATGGAATTAGATGAAGGTTTGGGCTGCAACATTTTGGAGAGGCACTTTTTGAAATATTCATGCTTGAATAGCTCTGACAAAGGCACATGGATCCTGATCTTTTGAATCTTGTGCTCAAAGATAAAAGAGGAGGGAGACTTCATAATATCCCTCATTTTTGGGGTAGGGATTTTGACCATGGGTGGGGGGTTTTGTGCCTCCTTTTCTTTATGGTTGTTTGCCACCTCTTTAGCAGGATTCTCCATTCTGGTAGGCTGATCAGAAATATCAAGATTCCCTTCTTTCATCTTTGACCTCAGGCTAAATCTATTTTGATTGTTGTTGGTCTTTTCCCTTTTGCTCAACTCGTTTAGTTGGATATCCATGATAGACTCATCATATGCAGATTGGGTTAAATGAGGAAATGAGGAGGTGTCTCCAAGAAAATGGATTTCAGGATCAGTATCTTCTTCCTCTCCTTCTTCATCAGTAACAAGGTTATTTTGGAGAGGAGATTGAATTATCTGATCATCCCTATCCATGTTTATTTGATCTCTTTGGATGATCCGTGGGGCATTATTTGGTCTTTTAAAGCTACCCCTATTATCAATATTTAGGGGATTCCTATAGCTCTCATTTCCTTCCAGTTTCAACCTTTCCACCTCAACAAAAAGTGATTTTACTAGCTTGGTAAATTCATCCACTTGAGGGTGGGAAACAAAGGAACCAAAGGTTGAAGCTTCAAACCTCCCCTTTCTTTTGTCTCTATCAGCCTTACTCATAAGTTTTTCAACTGCCAATATATTGAACTCTACTTCAAGGGTCACATATTGCATATGAGCCAAGGAGGTAGCTCTTCTTTCTATCAACATGAGGCAAAACTCATGGTCGAAAGCGCTAGCATAAGTAATTTTGGAAAGGTTTCTATGGGCTTAATCTCAGTGGGAATTTTATTAAACCTCTTTGTGAAGTTAGAAACAAATTCCCCTTCTTCTTTCTTTGGTGATCCAACCTCTGTAATATAGTAAAGGAAATAATTTTTATCCCACAATATCTTAAGAATACATCATCTAGGGCTTAAATCCCATCAATAGATCTAGGAGCCAAGGCTGTAAACCATTTCCTATCCTCCCCATCAAGGCTATGGACAAAAATTCTCATCCATACATCTTCATTCACAATGACATAATTATTTGCATAATTGTAAAAGGTTGCAAGGTGTTTCTCTGTAGTTATGTATCCCTCACCCATGAACTTGGGCAACTATAACGAACCCCTCAACCAACCTGAGGCCGGGGTACTCCACTCTAGAGAAACCACTCATGCTCTGATGCTAGTCACAAACATTCCCAGCCATCAGGCCAAGACATGCTACTCTAGGGAACATCTTTCATTCCCATACTGCGGAACATATAGTAGCATACCCAATAGTCAACTAAGCAATGCCACCTAAATTTACTCTTTAGACTGCATGCAACTAACACATATACATACAACACGCTCGCAGAAGATTTACATATAAACATAAACAAACCATTACTTTCTATAACATATGACTTTTATATTAAAATAATAGTAATTACCGATATGCTTTATTTATAGGAAATTACCCATAAGCACATAAGCAATCATAGTCACATATAAGATAAAATCGTAACATGGGCATGTAAATAGAAAAACATCATATCCATATATCATACAATTGATACTTATCTTTAAAAATACCATCACCAATTGCTTATAGACCGTCCACGAACCTCCCAACCATAGATTACATTGTTCATCACTCTCAACAGTGAAACACCCCCGAGCTGGGTCTGAACTCCACCCAGGGTAAAGGGATTCCTATCCAGGCTAAGGCTCATGGACAATAGGAAATACTTTGTCTCAGGTGCTCACTCAACTAACAACCTACAACCTCTCATTCCCCACATGCCTGTACCACCCAAGGAAGTGTTCCCCTTCTCTTCTCAATAGTCCCTTGGCTGCTCCACTTCCCTTCTAGGGCTTCAACAATAGGCCGGAATGGAAGTCTGAGAGCATTGTAGGTGTAGTTTAGCACCTACAAAAATCAATCCCCAACAATTCTCTCGCCCAAAGAACTGCTCATGGGCCTGAAAACCCACTTCTTCAATCCTACTCCAAGCTAACTAGGTACACCAACCAAAAAGGGACGGGGAAATAGGTTTCGGAAAGGTGGAATGGTTGTCTCAAGGATAACAAAATGTATGAGTGAAATGGTCATGGATTCATTGACTGGATAACTGAGTGTGTTTTGGAATCAATGTGAACTCTCTGTCAAAATGATGGTCAGCCTGATGGTTTCCCTCATCCCGTCTTTCGTTCGTAAGGTCTCCCTCTTGAATAATCCCCCACTAAGCTAAGTTTCCCCATGATATGAATGCATGTCCCCAACTTGACACTTGTCATATCAAAAGTTACTTTTGTCCACCTGTCCCCAACTTCAGAACTTAGGATAAAATTATCCATACTTTATGTTTTGGGAAATATTAATATAATATTCCCTTGACTTTTGGCCCTCCCTTTCCCTAACTGGTGAATTTCAGTCCCCCATCTCTTTTATCATGGTCAGTCTGCACGCAGTGATGTATTTTATATTAATCATGAGTCATGTACAAAGTAGGCGCATTGGCCCTTGACATCTAGGCGCGATGGCCTAACTCCAAGACATAAGCATTCCAACTTATAATATTGGCTCACCAACCTATAATGCATATTATATACACAAAGGTCCGTTGACCTTAATATTGCACACACTTAGTTACTGCACGTTGTATCCTCTGTCTTTAAGGTTGCACACACCTTAGTTACTACGTGCGGTATTCAGAAATGTGCACATTACATCCCTTTACTACGCAGTATATGTGCGCACCATGCCATGAAAGGTGTATTACAAAAGTGATTTCTAAAAAACTCACTAGATTAAATATACTTAGATTATATTTACATTTGGGTTCGGCCAAGGGATATTACAATCCCCTCCCCTTATTTATGCACTGTCCTCAGTGCATCATGTACTCATATTCAACAAAATTCTCAAAATTATTCAAAAATATGTGGGTACTTTGCCTGCATTGCATCCTCATGCTCCTAAGTAGCATCTTCAGGTCCGTACCAGGTCCATTGGACCTTTACAATCCCTATGTATCGATTCCGGAGTTGTTTGATTTTTCGATCCAGGATGCGCACCAGATGCACTTGAAAAGTGCCTTCTTGCTCCACCTGAATAACATTCCAATCAATAACATGATTAACATTGAGTATATATTTCTTTAGCAATGATACATGGAAGACATTATGAACAGACATAGATGCAGGCAATGCAATCATATAAGCAACTGGACCAATCCTCTCTAGGATTTCAAATGGTCCACAAAATCTGGCTGCTAACTTGGTGCAACTTCCCAACTTCAGGGAGGTCTTGTTAGCTTTCACTTTCAGGAAAACATGATCACCCACTTTGAATTCTCTGTGAATTCTATTTTTATCCGCATAATGTTTCTGTCTGTCTTGGGAAGCTTTCAAATTCTGCTTAATTTTTAACATTTGGTCCTCCATATCCTTGAGCAATTCTGGCCCGACTACTGTTCTATCAGCTGGATTATCCCAGCTTGCTGGAGTATTGCACCTTCTGCCGTAAAGTGCCTCAAATGGGCTCATTTTCAATGATGCCTGATACCCATAGTTATAAGTGAATTCTACCAAGTGTAGGTAGTCTTCCCATTTCGATGGTTTGTCCATCACATACATTCTCAACATATCTTCTATCACCCTATTCACTCTTTCTGTCTGTCCATCAGACTCGAGATGATAAGTTGTACTAAAGTTCAGATTCATTTTGAATCCTTTGAACAATCCTTTCCAGAAATTTGAGGTGAATTTCAAGTCTCTGTCAGACACAATCGTTTTAGGAATTCTGTGCAATCGTGCCACTTCCTTCATGAAAATATCAACGACATCTACTGCCTTGTGAGTAGTTTTTAGTGGAATAAAATGGGAAGATTTTGTAATCTTGTCCACCACTACCATAATCGAATCATGTAGCTTTCCTATTCTGGGAAATCCCGTAATAAAATCCATTGTCACCACTTCCCACTTCCATTCAGGAATGGGCAAAGGTTGCAGCAATCCTACTGGGTGCCTATGCTCTGTTTTAACTTTCTGGCACTCCATACACCTAGTGATGTATTCTGCAATTTCTCTCTTCATACATGGCCAAAAGTATTGGCTCTTGACCGTTGTTACAGTTTTCTTATATCCAGGGTGCCCTTCATAAGGAGCATTATGCATCTCATGCAAAATTATATGTTTCAAGTCCTAGACATTTGGTATAAAAATTATGTTCTTGTGCAGTAGTATTCCATCTACTCCCAACTTATAAATATCCATCTTCTGTGGTGTCTTACCTTGCTGTAGCATTGCTACCAATTCTTTGTACTGTAGATCTGTATTTGCAGCCTCCAGAATTTTTCTTTTAACATCAGTCTGATACATGATGATGGTTGTAGCATGAACCTCATGCACCCTCCTACTGAGTGCATCAACCACTTTATTTTCTTTCCCTTTGATATGCCTTATATCAAAGTCATATTCTCTTAGAAATTATAACCATCTGATTTGTCTAGCATTTAGATTTGGCTGATCAAATAAATATTTCAAACCATTGTGGTCTGTTCTTAACTCAAACCTTTTCCCCATGAGGTAGTGTCTCCATTTCCTCAGGGCATGCACTATGGCTGCCAACTCCAAATCATGAGTGGCATAGTTTCTTTCATTCTCCTTCAACTTCCTTGATTCATAACATATCACAAATCCATTTTGATTGAGGACTCCACCCAGTCCTTCATTACATGCATCTGTGCATACAATGAAATCTTCAATTGGGTCTGCGATCCTTAGTATTGGAGCACTTGTAAATAATTGTTTCAAATGTTGGAAACTCCTTTCATAGTCCGACGTCCACTGAAACTTCATACATTTCCTTTGCAAGGAAGTGATTGGGTGTGCTATCTTCGAGAATCCTCCAATGAATCTCCTATAATAACCTGCAAGGCCCATGAAAGATCTGACCTCTGTCACATTCTTTGGTGCTGACCATTCTCTAATGGCTTCTACCTTCTCAGGGTCCACTGCTATCCCATCTTTTGAGATAATATGTCCCAAATAATGAATTAGTTTCTGATAAAATGAGAACTTGATCAATTTTGCATACAACTGATGTTCCCTTAATACTTGCAACACCATCCTCAAATGATGTTCATGCTCTTCCTCTGACTTGGAATATATAAGAATGTCATCCAAAAAGACAATGACAAACTTGTCCAAATACTCTCGGAAAACACCATTCATTAAGCACATGAAAACAACCGGTGCATTTGACAATCCAAATGGTAGCACCATGAACTCATAATGACCATACCTTGTCCTGAAGGCGGTCTTGCTAATATCCTCTTCTTTAATTCTTACCTGTTGGTATCCTAATATGAGATCTATCTTTGAAATTATCCTTGCATCCTTCAATTGATAAAAGAGGTCATCAATCCTTGGTAGAGGATATTTGTTCTTAATAGTCACTTTATTCAATTGTCTGAAGTCAATGCACAATCTTAACGTTCCATCTTTCTTTTTCACAAACAAGACTGGGGCACCCCAAGGTGATACACTTGGGCATATATAACCCTTCTTCAGAAGTTCTTCAAGATGCATTTGCAACTCCTTCAATATGGTGTACTCATCCTATAAGGAGTCTTTGATACTGGTGCTGCTCCAGGTATCAAATCTATAGAGAAATCAATGTCTCTCCTTGGGGGTAGTCCTGGTACTTCCATGAATACATCTTCAAACTCTTTTAGGACTAGATAATCCTCCAAATTTGGCACCTTGTCTTTAGGTGTCTCTTCCATATGAGCTGCAAATATTTGACATCCTCTTCTATAACATTTCTTCAGCTGTAATGCTGAAATTTCTCTAACGGTTACTGCCCTGGGAATTCCTTGCACTTTCCTTTGGTTCCCTTCTTCATCCAAGCAAGTGAATGCTTTGTTATGACAATCCAATAGAGCATGATGTGGTTCCAACCAATCCATACCAATTAAACAGTCATAGGAACCCAAGGGTAAGATGTTCAAATCTGCCCTGGTATTTAGTCCATTCATGTCTATGAGGTAGGACTTAACCATCTCGTTAACTTTTCTTCTGGCTCCTATAGCCAGTTGCACCAACCGGGATTTCCCATGCTTTTTTCTTGGCAATTGAAAACTTTCCACCATCTTTGGGTCTATATAACTATGGCTAGATCTTGAATCAATTAAAATAGCAAGGGTTTGGTTGTTGATCATACCTTCCACTTCAATCATGTGAGACTGATACTCTTCTTGCTTGTTTTCTAGGGCTGCATAAATCCTTGGCACATTTCTGCCCATGTCCTCTACTGTATCCGCTCGTTGTACATTGTGAACAACCTTACCTTTTTCACCTCTGTGAGGACAATCTCTGAACCTATGTTCTCCTTTACAACCCCAACATTGCATAGGTGGTTGTCTTGGCCCTTGACTCCCTATTTCAATCACTCTAGTTTCCTTATGCGTTTTCTGCCATTGTGGATTATTTTTGAAGAATGGTGGCTTAGCTCCCTTCTTCCTTTGATCCATCTTGAATTTCTTATTGTCTTCCCAAGCCTTTTGGAAAGCTAGTCTTGATTTCAGTTGGTCATTAAAGCATTTAGCTCTTCTTATGGTCTCTTCTAATGTCTTGGGATCATCATACTGTATTTTGTCACTGATGAACATTGGCAATCCACTTAAGTACCATTGAATCTTGACTTTCTCATCCTTAGTGAAAGAGACATACTTCAACAGTTCCATAAACCTTCTCTCATATTAATCTATGGTCGTACTTCCAAGATTGATTTCAAATAACTCTTTCATTTTCTTGTCATAATATCTCTTGGTCAAGTACTTCTTCTCAAAATACTTCTTGAATTCTCTCCAAGTAACACTTTTCTCTACAATGTGTTGTACCTGCACAAGTTGATCCCACCACATGGAGGCCTTTCCTTTGAGTTGATAAATAATGATTCTACCTTCAACATGAGAAGAATAATTATGCAATTGAAAATACTTCCTCATGCCTAGCAACCATGTTTCAGCATCTTCATCCTTCTTGTGCTCACCATCAAATGCAGGAGGTTTGATTTTGTTCATTTCTCCTCGCATCTCATCCACCCCAGATCTCTTATACCTTCTGGCAGGGGATAGACTTGAGTTGTTGCCTTCTCTCTTATGGGAATGACTATGGGAATGATGGTGATGCCTAATATCACTTTTTACTTCTCTCTTCTCCTCTGAATATTTGTGACTCTCAGATCTACATGAGACACTCTCCTTAGCCAATTTCTTCTCTATTATGTTCAAACCTTCCAATAGTTTCATGTTGAAGTCATCCTGCTGCTCTTTGGCTTTCATAAGACTTTCGTTATCATCTTTATGGATTTGGACGTCCTTCTGCAAATTATTAATGGTCTCAGCCATATTCATATCTTCATTCCTTTCTTCTCCATGTCCATTGGAGTTTGTTCCTTCCATGCCCAAATCGACATCCATCCCTCTTCTCTTCTCTGTATGACTGTAATTCCCCTGTTCCTCTTCCATCCTTACGGACTCTGCACTGGTCTGTCCTGACCGAGTTGTTGTTAATTATACAAAATGTGCATCCATCGAAACTAATCAGACTACCCAATCAATAATTCATGAGAATATGCACCATTTCAATTCAACATACACATCAACATTATCACTCCCAGTTTCCTGGTGTTATCACCATGACAATTCTAGAGAAGACCCAAGTCTTGAGAATGCTAAAGCACAATTCCTTCTGAGATACACTCGCGAAGAAGGTGGTATTGTCGAAACCACTTTCGCCAAGATGCGGTATCACGTGTCTCAACATGTCAAATCCACCACTCGTGGAGCGGGCGACAGCTAGTCATATCACCCTGTTTCATTCGTTCGGTACTTCGCAGCCATGTGACATCAACTGAATTCCGCCATGTAATTAACTCAAAAGCTAATCATTTGAAATGGATTGACCAAGCATGGCAACCCAATGCTCTTTGTATGTAATCTGTCTACGCTTCATAAATGGAGTTCTATAATTACTACTCTCCAAGTATGAAGATATCTGCGTATCCATAATTGTAGTAATCTTCAAGTTGCTCGACTTCCTACTCTCTGTAAAGACACATTTCGGTATCACCAACCTGAGATATATGGACAAATCTAAGTTGAGTGAGACTGGTTATTCGAGCAACATGTTAGGCTTTCCTGCGAATAAGGAGGAAAGGGTCCTCATGAACCTTATAGAAGCTAAGTTCCACACAGAGTCGGTTATAGAATCGTGATTGGAAGTCAGGCTGAATTCCATTATAAAGGATTTAGTCATCAATAGGCCAGCCGCTAAGAAGAAAAGGAGTAAGCAGCATAAGAAGGAGGAATCTACGGTTGAAGTGGCCGAAAGTGTTGGAGAAAATCAACTGGTCTGGTTAGAATCCTCTTTAAAGGAGAAGATCGCTAAGCTGAAGTAAGTCTTCAGCTAAGATAAGCATGTATCAGTGAATTTTGAACAACTGGTAGCGGAGGTACAGAGTAAAAGAGATGATAGGCCTATTCTTCAACGAACCTTTTTACAACAGGCTAACTGTTGTCATCACCCTTTTGTAATTTTGTGAATAATATGATTATATAAATACAGAAACATATTTTAGACTGTTTTATTATAATTTATATCAGGTGATGTTATGACCCTTTTTCTCTTTTATAATAAGTTTTTCTTGTAATCTTATATTTTATTTTCATCTGTCTAAATTGGAAGAAATTAAAATTCATAATTCTTTTTTTTTTAATTAATGCTTCAATGCGGTTATGTGTTTATTTTTATTTTATTATTATGCAATTTAAACTCAAACTCCTCGCCTTACAAGTGGCTTCGTGTGCATTAAGTTGACTAGTTCATTTATATTATCATGCATAAAAATATTACAAGGTAAACGCTTCTCCATGCAGCTAAATCTACTGTGCGTTCCTTCTTCGTCGTACCGACTACTTACGTGCACTACTCTGGCGTTGTGCGTCAATATCCACTGCGCACAGTTTTGATATTGCACAACAATATTCCACATGCATTTTCGTCCTATGCATGCACCATGTCTAGTTTAACATACTCCTTCATGCTCAAATATCTGCGCATACTACTTAATACACTATCGTGAAACAACTTATACTTGTACTTATGCGCGTAACAACAAAATTCCCCTGCGTTAAGCAATACTTGCGCACCCCATGTGCACCTTACTATGTGTGTGCTTACTGCACAAGGATAATTTCAGCACGTGCATCTATGCATAATAATATTTCACGCGGTGCCACAATTTACCGCGCACACTGGCACGCCACAGTTTCACATGCGGTGCTAAATTTACCATGCGTGCCAGTACACCAACCTTTTCCAAGGACACTCTATGACTCTAATTCTGGTCACTTCGAAGTTACTTTTCTGTGAATATTCACTTCGATTTCACCCTTCTGGTCCATCCAAGCTCAGTTTTGAACTAAGTCTTTGATACCATACTGTAACGAACCCCTCGACAAACCTGAGGCCGGGGTACACCACTCTAGAGAAACCACTCATGCTCTGATGCCAGTCGCTAACATTCCCAGCCATCAGGCTGGGACATGCTACTCTAGGGAACATCTTTCGTTCCCATACCGCGGAACATATAGTATCATACCCAGTAGTCAACTAAGCAATGCCACCTAAATTTACTCTTTAGACTGCATGGAACTAAAACATATACATACAACATGCTCATGGAATATTTACATCTAAACATAAACTAACCATTACTTTCTGTAACATACGACTTTTATATTAAAATAACAGTAATTACTAATATGCTCATTTACAGGAAATTACCCATAAGCACATAAGGAATCATAGTCACATATATGATAAAATTGTAACATGGGCATGTAAATAGAAAAACAACATATCCATATATCATACAATTGATACTTATCTTTAAAAATACTGTCACCAACTACTTACAGACCTTCCACGAACCTCCCAGCCATAGATTACACTATTCATCACTCTCAACAGTGAATCACCCTCGAGCTGGGACTGAACTCCACCCAGGGTAAAGAGATTCCTATCTAGGCTAAGGCTCATGGACAACAGGAAAGACTCCATCTCAGGTGCTCACTCAACTAACAACCTACAACCTCTCATTCCCCACATGCCTGTCCCACCCAAGGAAGTGTGCCCCTTCTCTGCTCAATAGTCCCTCAGTTGCCCCACTTCCCTTCTAGGGATTCAACAATAGGTTGAACCAGAAGTCTCAAAGCACTGTAGTTGCAGTTTAGAACCTATGGAAATCAATCCCCAACAATTCTCTCACCCAGAGAACTGCTCACGGGCCTGACAACCCGCTTCTTCAATCTTGCTCCAAGCTAACCAAGTACACCAACCAAAAAGGGACAAGGAAATAGGTTTCAAAAAAGTGGAATGGTTGTCTCAAGGATAACATAATGTATGAGTGAAATGGTCATGGAATCATTGACTACATAACTGAGTGTGTTTTGGAATCACTATGAACTCTTTGTCAAAATGATGGTCAACCTGATGGTTTCCCCCCTCATGTATTCCATTCATAAGGTCTCCCTCCCGAATAATCCCCCACTGAGCTAAGTTTCCCCATGATATGAATGAATGTCCCCAACTTGACACTTGTCATATCGAAAGTTACTTTTGTCCACCTGTCCCCAACTTTAGAACTTAGGATAAAATTATCCATACTTTATGTTTTGGGAAATATTAATATAATATTCCCTTGACTTTTGGCCCTCCCTTTCCCTAACTAGTGAAGTTCAGTCCCCCATATCTTTTATTGTGGTCGGTTTGCACGCAGTGATGTATTTTATATTAATCATGAGTCATGTACAAAGTAGGCGCATTGGCCCTTGACATCTAGGCGTGATAGCCTAAGTCCAAGACATAAGCATTCTGGCTTATAATACTGGCTCACCAGCCTATAATGCATACTACATACACAAAGGTTCGTTGACCTTAATATTGCGCACACTTAGTTACTGCGCGTTGTATCCTCTATATTTAAGGTTGTGCACACCTTAGTTACTGGGTGCGGTATTTAGAAATGTGCACATTACATCCCTTTACTGCATAGTATATGTGCACACCATGCCATGAAAGGTGTATTGAAAAAATGATGTCTAAAGAACTCACTAGCTTAAATATACTTGGATTATATTTACATTTGGGTTCGGCCGAGGGATATTACAACGACTACTTAAGGTAGCCACCGATTGGGAGAGTATTCATAGGTTGAGGAAGAACAAGAGGGGCATATCTAGCAACCACTATAGCATCCATTTTGTTTCTAGGAGGATTAAATCCTACCATTGGGATGTGAACTAGAGGAGAACCAGGAGGAGATGGAGTTTGGATAGGTGAGACTGGAATTGTGCTTCTGGGAGAAAAGGGGAACGACTGAGTGTTGGGGGGGAAATCTACAGGGTTTAAAAGGAAATAAGTTTCCCCCTCTTTGGATACAACAACCCTAATAGGAGGAGGAGTAATAAAGCTCGGAGTGGAAAAGTCTTCTAAGGTCTTGGGTCTAAACCACTATACAGATTCATGGAAAACATGGGTGTCAAATATTTATCCTTCCAAACCGAGGCTAGGAGGAAAGAAATCAATAGGAAAACTCCCGAAATTAAAATTTCTGGAAACTCTAACAGATGGTATAATAGGAGAATTAGAAGCATCTATTAGAGTTTTTAAAGAAGGATTATGAAAATTACCAGAATCACCAGGTACAACAGTCGAAATCCATTCTTGAGGGGTCTTTCCCTTTCTGATAATTTTCTCTGGGTCGGCTTAAGGTGTTTCTAGAGGCAGCTATGGACTAGACCTTGTGTGTCTACCTTTATGATTCACAACTGAAATAGTGGAGTCACCAGGTGCAAGTTGCAATCTTCAATGGTACTGATATCTGATGCACCTTCAGAATCATAATTTATTTGTCGTTCTTACCTAGGGAAATGTATTCAACTCGTTCCCTAGAAATGGCACCATGAATGTTAGAAATGAGCATCACCTTCATATTGCGAGAGGATAAGCCCAATACCCATTAGAGTGTTTGGTGGATATTTGATTTATATGAGTGGAGGTCAAAATGGATAAAACACAATAAGAGAATGATTCCAACAAAGAACTAGATAAGAAATGCACAGGGAAGTGAGGGCCACATTAACTTCAGTCAGTGAATTGAGTTTTAGTATGAGAAGAGGGAAGACTTAGTAGGAAAAGTGAGAAATACTGCTTTGGGCATCAGGCCTTCAAACAACTTGGAGAGGAAAAACTCAGGCTCAAGAATGCTCTTGAACTCAATATTCAAACACCGAAATATGTCCAAATGACACAATCACAACAACATAATGATCAAACCTACATCACAATATAGATACAACAACTCGAATGGATCCTCCATGCCCGAGCCATTCAGTGTAAGAGGGAAAAAGAAAACAAAGAGAACTGATTAAAACTGGTGACAATACTATTGTAATCAAACCTACATTACAATATAATAACAACCCTCAACTGGATCCTCCATGCCCGAGTGTTTTAACAAAACATTTTACAAAGAGATGGAAAGAGGTTGACTTCTATTAATTTGAAAGTCTCAAATTTGATACATAACTAGAGAACAACTTTGGCATCCAAAAATTACAAAATAGGGATCTCTTCTCAACTAGTTAATGACCCTAACAAAATATTAAAACTATCTATTTATACTCAACTCATTCCAAAACTACCATGAGTGTGACCCGACCCTTACAATCAAAGCTTTGCGTTGAAAACTTCTTCTGTCAAACTGAGCGTGTATCCTTTTGTCAGACACGAGCTCAGATTAGCATGGGTCTACAGGAAAATTGGCTGGCAAGAGTACCATGGGATGACATCTCTGTCTTTGTGACCAGATCCTCCACACCTTCCATTTATGGGGTGAGCCAAGGCTTCAACCACCAATCCTACCTTCCATTAACTTCATTTCCTCGGGGAATCAATGAGACTTAATTCTAAGGGGAAGGCCACGTGTTGTTCTCGGATCCGATGCTACATGAGCACGTGATTGGGAGGCCATAAAAAGCGGTTTGGATTCAGACAACTTTTGATCCTGCAATCCATCACCTTTCTCCACGTAGCATTTTCTCCTTACCATGGTTTCAAGTGTGTGACCACTCAAGAAAATTATTGCCCAAGCATGTTGGGTCCCCGCAATATACCGTGGTTGTATATCGGGGCGCTATCTACAATCTGGGCACACCTGCCATATTTGATGCCATTGCCAAGCTTAATTTCCCGCCAACTTTGAGGTTCGCTAAAACTATTGCTTGGGGGGGGGGGCGATACCTTTGGCGATGGAAAAAAACATATCATGGAGAGTGATCTAACATGGAGGCCTGAAGTCACCATGTTTATGTGTCATGGACGGAGAGGTGACATGTGTCACTTCGAAAGTATGCTGGAGGCATGTCTAAAAATGATTGAAATGAGTGCCATGTGTCGGCGCTAGACGAATTTCGCGTGTTTGGTGCTCTAGGGCTCGGGCGTTAGCTCCTTTTCCTTTGGTTCCTTCCCATATCTGACATAGGGATGTGACCTTACACCATCCCTTGATTGTGGGTGTGACCATGAATGGTTTGAAACCAAAATGCTTTCCTCCTTGCAATTCACAATGAGACACCATGTGTCCCTTTCCCAAAACATTGGTTCTGATTGCGACCTGCCCTCCAAAATTTAAATTTCGAGCACCCTCCGACCCTGCAATGGAGCATGACCACTGATGTTGTGATGTACGATGAGGCCCTTTGATCAATGGCTAAACTCTGGAGCTTTTAGATCAACGGGTCAGATCTACACCCTCTCAAATCGATGACTATGATTTGCTTCATGACTCGGGCTTCAGACCTTTCAAATCTCAAACTTCCTCTGCCTTCAGTTCTTTCACCTGGAGTTATGGATCTAAGGGTGCGTGGCCCCCTAATATTGACGACTGAGAATTACTTCAGGTCTCTGGACTCCGGGAAAAACAAATCTCAAGCCTCATCCTCCTCCATGCTTTTACCTAGAGCTGGCGATCTAATGACGCATGTCCTTTTAAACTGAACGATCGAGAATGACTTCAGACCTTTATCCATAGTTCACAGATCCATGCCATATGTCCCCTGGATATTCCTTCAAGTAAATCCTCCAGAGATAAGGATCTGATGATGTGTGGCCCTCAAAGATCGATGATCCAGATTCATTTGAGGCCTTCGGCACTTCGGCACTTCAGGACTTAGGGGGCTTCAACCCTTCGGGACTTCGCGCTTCATTTCTTCGGTACTTTTCAATGCAAAACTCGTGCAAACCTCCAAAGTAAAAATCCTGAAATGCTTGATCTGATGATGCATGGCCCTCCACAGATCATCGATCCAGATCCACTCCAGGCCTTTGGCACTTCAAAACTTCGAGCTTCGGCTCTTTTGAATGCTTGACTGCCACAATCTTCCAGAGCACTAGATTATGAAGTGAGGGATATGCCCCCACATGTCCCCAACTTTTTATGGCTCAGATTTGATTTTGGGACTTTGTCTCTTCAGAGCTTCTGGAGGTACCACCGCCAAGATCAACGGCTTTTGTTGATTTCGAGATCAATGGTCCATAATTACTTCGGGAGTCCGAGCTTCAGCTCTTCGGGAGTTTTGCGCACTTCTCACTTCAAAACTCCCAAAGCTCATTTCCCTGAACAGTTGGATCTTCTACCACATGTCCCCTTAAAGATCAACGACTCATGCTCTCTTCAGGGGATTTTTTCGGTGCTATACTTCGCGCAACTTTAAGATTTCGAGCGCATGTGAGCTGCTAATCTAAACTCCACATGGAATTCCCACCATTGAAAGCAGAAATTTCCCTTTTTCTTGATTCGAGTCCCAAACGGACCACTCTGAGTATTGGGCCTTGAGCCTGTGGCTACAGCCTGTGTAAACAAAGTCTTTGACGACTAGATGGGGCTCGGGAAAACAAAAGGATGAATGATTAAAACAAAAAGAGATGGGTGTTCATCTCTAGAAAAAAAAAAAAAATCGGGCCGAGACTTTTTTAGGTAAGACCTCAAGGGAAACCAAGTCCTACAACAAAAAAGGGGAAAACAAAAAACAAATTTAACAGTCGAAGGGAAAAACTTTAGAACCTGGCCTGTAAAAGAGAGTGATACAGGGCAAGGATACAAGACTGATTATTTGACAAAACACACAGACAACTCTTGATAGCTATATGTGATAACACGATGCACAACAAAATTGGTTTATGTGTGAAGTTATATGGTATGTTAAGAGGATCACATACGAAGCATCAAAGATTGCACAACTTAAGACCACTTTCAGGGATAGAGACCTGACATGGGACATTAAGTACAAGGAAAATGCGCAAGCAGGACTGATGAGGTTCCTGACATAAATTAATAGAGATATTCTTAAGGAGTTCCACATGCTTAACTCAAAATATCAATGAATTATGAATATTAACAAGATCAAAAAACAATTGGGAGAGACCCTGTGGGAATATCACCAAGGATTCAAGATCTTGTTAGATAAGATAACATTCCAAATCAAGGACGTATAGCACAAAAAATGGTTCATTGTGGGGCTTCTTCCCCATATATGAGTTTTTCTCACCCAACAAAAGGTGACTACTCAGATAGAGGCAGTGGATATTGTGATACACTTGGAGGATACACCAGGAGGTTGAGAGACATCACCATGATTGGTGTAGGTGCAATCCTAGTTTGCAAATATGAAAATGAAACTGCAAGAAATGGCAAAGACAAAGGTGGTGTGTGAGCATGTATGGTGTACTATATTTTGATAGGAAGGTCACCGCAGGGACAAATGTCCTATATTAGGAAATTATCTAGCAACGGGTGTGCCAAATCCATTTCCGACTGGGTCTCATACGAAATGGTGCAATATTTGCAAACAGTGGGGACATATCCCACCCCGCTTCTTAACACTAGAGAAATATCTGAAGACTCACCATACTTCATTTTGTGAATTCTGTAAATCCATGGGGAATGATGTGAAAAAATTTCGATCACTTCAGTGGATGCAATACAACACCCACAATGTCTTTAGGGTTCAAGAAGAGAATAAAGGTGGTGACTACGGAGGCACTAAGAGAGGTGGATACCAGGTAGGTCCAAGGGGTGGATATGGATGAGGTTGAGTACATGGATATGGAGGAAGACCACTCACTTTTTTTAACTATGGTAAGATAGGCCATCTATAAATATTTTTCACTAAACCACACGCTCTTTGTGGGTACTACTATAGTATCGAGCATGTCATGGAGGATTATTTCAACTTGTTGAAGATTTGGGAAGAGAAGAAAGAACATTGCAACATGGTGACTACAGAGTTGTGCGAGAATCAAAATAAGGATTAAGAAGTGGATGTACAAGTGATAACCTAAGGTGGAGTCAAGACATGAATCGACTTCGAGCATGGAGAGAGATTGGGCCAAAAAATGGAGGGGAAGATAAGAAAGGAAACACAAGCTCCTCATAAGTTTGATGTTGTACAACAAAAGTAGTTTTTGCATGATGCATAGAGGGACCTAGAGGAAGAAAGAGCACAGGAGGAGATGTAGCGTGTGATGCAAAGGTTGATAGAAGAGGCTCAGATGTGTGAGGCGGTGAAATGTGTCACATAGTGTTGGCCCTCGACCAAGTTTTGAGGAATCTTTGGTCAGTTTTGGCCCACTTTTGGACTTAGACACGTTGGTCGAAGTAGGAGTGCCCAGTTGGAGCTAAGATCGTGGATCTCACCTATTTTGAGGGTTATGTGAACCTAGTAAGGGGCCTTCTATGGTTTTTTAATGGGTTTATGGGATGTCGGCCCATGGTTTTTCCCCATGTTTAGGCCTTATTGTAATATTTTGTAAAGTATAAATAAAGAGGAATGTATTGTAGAAGAAGTAGCTCTGTGTGAGAAGGAATGCGTGTGGTCTATGCTTTGTGCTTGAATGTGATTTTTTATTCTGTGCTCAGTGTGGAGAAGGTGCTAAGTGTCATGATAAGATATTTTGGCTCTGTGCATTTGACCTATTTTTGGAAGGTAAGGAAGGAGGATCTAGTGCTTAGTGTGCAGATCTTCTGTCTTGTGCGAAGTTTGACTCTGTGGCTTAGTGCACAGGAGTGACTGGATGTAATATTTTGGTGAATATTAAAGAGGCAAAGTGGTTTGTGGATGTATCCCCACCCTGGGGTGAACCTTGCATATCTGGTGTCTCATGGTTTTCTTTGTGCAGTGCCATTTCTTTTATGCATTTTTTTAGTGCTTTGATGAATATATATTTTGTTGCTTAAGTACTTTACTTATGTTAAAGGGTAAATGAATGCTAGACTTAACTCACAGTGTTAAGTGCTAAGTTCTCAGGGTGCATAATCACTTGGTGTTACTATGCTTATTTGTCTTTGATTATGCTCTACACTGTTAATGAGGTTAATAAACTAATGCATGTTCACTTCCTAAGCGTTAACATAATATTATGTGAAGTTCTCTTATCACAGAATCATGTCTTAGCTTGGTTACAGACACCTGCGTCCTATAACCCCCCCCCTACTTCTACCTCGGGTGAGACTTCTCCTACTTCGCAGGTGCTGCTGAAAGGGTTGGTAGTCGGGGTTTTTTTGGTGTTTTGTTAAGCGTTGAACCCTGGGTCTTCCACTTGTGCCAACAAATGGTTCTGTTTCCGTGACCTAAAACAATGATTGCTGGGAGCTGAAGTAAAGAAAAAGAAAAGCTCTGTGCGTAGATATGTTGTTGAAGTGCGCAATACTCTACTTGAATTGTGAAGCTTTGTGCCGAGAAAGTAAGTTGTTCTAAAGAAAAGAGGTAAGAATCTAAAAGAGGCAAGCTTTGTGCTTTGGTAAGAGAAAGATAAGTGGAATGTTTTGTTTTGAAAGCATGAATTTAAGTATGTTTAATAGGTTCTGTCCTAGTCTGAAGGCTAGGGCACAGTTGAAAGAAAGAGTTGATTTGAGTAAATTTAAGGGAAATGAAGAAAGATATGTTATTCCTATGCATAGAAAGAATTTTTGGACTGATAAGTGGATGCAGGGACCTAGAAAGAATTTTTGCAGATTACAGGTTCAACACTATGATCCTAGGGGAAGTGCAGAGTACATAAAAGATTGGGGAACATTTAAGAGAAAAAGAGGGTTGAATTTGTGTTATAATTGCAGAAGTTCGAGACATCTTGCTAAGGAATTCCCTGAGGTAGGCCCTATTTTTCATTTTTGTAAGGTTGTTGGTCATGAGGTTAAGGATTTTCCAAGGATTATTGCTAAAGTTGAAGGGAGGGACATAAGACAAGAAAATTATGAAAAGAGTCAAGAGACTAAGGGTATGTCAGTAAGTCATAAAGAGAAAAGGTCAGAGGAAGTTTATAATAGGTTATTACAATTGGAAGAAATGATGGATGTTCATAAAGATGTCAGTTTACCAGAAAGCATGAAAGAAAAACAACGCATAAGTGCAAGAGTAAAAGACTTAGACATAGATTTTATAGTCTTCGATGAAGAAACACAAGTGAATATTATGACAGAAGAAACTTGGGAAGTTTTGGGAAAGCCTACTGTGGTACCTTCTTTAGGAAGGATAGGCTTGTTTAAGGGAAATATGATAACTTTATGTGGAAGAGTAACTATTGTACCTATTATTGTTCATGGAACATCGGATGAAGAAGAATTTGAAGTCATTAGGTTTTTTGAGGACAACACCCCTTTCCGACTTTTGTTAGGTACGAATTGGATTGAGAAGGATCATATCAAAAGGAAAGAGGAGGAAGAAGCTACAAAAAAGAAAAAGAAATAATAAAGGGATTTTATAGCTAGGAAAATAGACCAACTAAGAGAAGAATGAGATGATAAGTCAAATAAACAGAGAAAAGTAACAACACAGGAGGGACATAAAGAAAAAGAATTACCTATCAAGGTTGAAAGAATGCAAGCAGGCTTGAAGGACCTATTTATCCAAGAGAGAAGTGTTCCCACTCAGGAAGTGTTAAGAAAATGGATATTAACTTCAGAACCTTTGAGGGTACCTCAACAGTGCGAAGCCACTACGTTGGGGGAAGATAAGAATAAAAATGGAAAGAGGATTCTAGAAACAATTAAAGAGACTCAGATAACATGAAAGAAGGCAAGGAATCTCAATAAAAAGAAGGCTAAGTTGGAAAATCTACAAGAAGGTAAGGAAACCAGATGGAAGACTTCGCAGACCAAAACCTTGCAGGAGGCATGTTCGCAGGATTTGAACCTCGCTGGAACAACAGGTCCACACAGATTTGGACTTCACCTGGGCGAAGCTATATAACCGTTGGAGGCACCCTGACTATTAGAATGATGCTCCAGAACGGTTAGGAAACACATTTATGGGTTTATAGACTTCTTTTGGATGTTGAGACCGCACCATAACGACTAGATTTACACTAATGGAAGCATTTAACTCTAGTTCTTGTCTGTTGGAAGATATGTCACGCCGCCCCTCTTATTTAACTCATCGATCATGACACTGGGACCAATTTTTTCTACCTGTGACTGACTGAGCTAAGTCAAGAACTATCCAAGTGTCAAACTAAGCTACCTGTCATTATCTGAAAGTAGACCCTACCTGTCTGTTTGTCTATCCGTTGTTTGTTAAAATCTCGAATGTTGAGCGAACCCAAAGACCTTGAGAAGTTTGTCGAGGAAGTTCTTAGGAAAATCATGGCGGACAGAATTGTATCTGAAGGTATTCAAGCATCTTTGACTAGGGTAGTGCAGGCTTCCCCTTCGACTGGACGTCGTTCCACCTGCATCAACCCCATAACTAAACAAAGAAGAAAGCATTGCAGTGATATGGCTAACGCGAAGCATATACCATCGATCCTGCCAAAGTATATTACGCCTCTGGATGATGCTATTGACCGTGACAGTATTCCTCGTGATTTTGAGTACTCCGTGTTCACTACGTACATTCCGAAAGGAATTCGCATAGTAGGGAGTCAGTTAGGGAAGATCACACTATTGAAGCACATTGACTTCAACCTAGGAGACTGGAAGAACTACACCACACTATCTCCTCACTATTACTTAATGAAGAAAACCAGAAAGAAACCTCACCTCGTCTCACAGCCATGGATCAAGGGGTTGGTGAATTCATCCATATTAAGCGTAATGAAGATTTCTCATTTTGGCCGCCACTAGGAAGTTAACGCTTGTGTTAAACTCCTTTTGTTATGATATCATGGAGGATATCTATGGCTTGACAAAAGAATTACTGTGGATCCGAGGCTGATCCACTAGATCATAGGTTTAAGTTTGAAGGGTCTTGACCCACAACAATTCTACCCAGGGAAGACCTCAGATGGTTCTTTAGCACAACGCATCAAAGAAGCCTATGGAGAGGTAGAAAAGGGGAAGCGAGGTTACAAGGTAGCCTCCATACAGGATGGCGCAATGCGCCTTTCTTTTCAAATCTTAGTTGGAAATATAGTGAGGAAGAGCCACCCCAAACAGGTCACTGGGTTCGTGGTGGACCTTGCAGGAAAGTGTGTGGAGGGACTGCAAATGAACTGGGCGAGCTACCTCTTCAATGAGTTAGAAAAATATTGTCGTTAAGCCCAGGACTTAGGATATGAGTTTCACTACAGTTGGTTGATCATCCTGATTGAATTTATGGCTTGGTAGATGCCTAAAGGAGATACTTTCCTAGAGATTGAACCTACGGAGCCCTGGCCTCTCGGTTTTCCACCCTATGGTATACCAATGACATGAAGAAGTAGTGGCAGTATAATGTCGTATTTCATAGATATTATCAACAACTGAAAGTATCCATTGAAGAATTCCCTCGTATGACACCATGTACCCTATATCAGTGTTGACCCATAGCGAAGTTTTTCACTGAGCCTCACTTCATTTACATCACCTTGCGAAGAGATGAACACCAAGAAAAATTGTAGTCATAATATAAGCTTACAGATGCAGATATGGAACATATTATAAAGGATTGGCCAAAATATTTTCTTTTACTTTTCACCAATGCAGAGTTATATGACACTGATACTATAGGAATCCCGATGGTTACATGAGTTGAACATGTTGGAAAGTCTAGTGGGATGAAGAAGTAGAGGGAATTAAAAAAGTAGGTTGAAGTCCATGAAATAGAGAGTGATGAAGAGGAAGAAGAGGAAACCTCTGGAGATAGCGGTTCTAGCTCACCAGGAGGACGATAAGATGAAGCAGAAGGATAGGGAGGAGGAGATGAAGGAGAATAAGATCAAGGAGGAGGCGAAGCTACTAGCACTCGACGAATTAAAGACCCCTCTGTTGGGACAGTCACCCCACAAAAGAGGAAAGTTACTCCAAAGAAACCTTTAGAAAGGAACAAAATGTGTGCCAATAAGCCACAGTTGGAAGCCACTCTCATTTATGATGGCATTAGTCTAGTCCGCGGAGCTATGGAGGATGCCTCTGAAAACATGTTGTAGAGATATGAAGAGAAACAGGTGGAGTTGTATGAACAGATTGAGAGGGAGTTGAAGGAAGTGCAACAAGATGTTCACTTGGTCCACACAGTGCCTACTGTGCCTTTTGCGCCTTCCTCATAAAAAACCGCAGACTTGGAGGATGAACCAACTCCGCACGGTGAACCAGGGATTTAGATCACCCTCCCTCAATATAGCATCAAGTTTCCCACCCTCGCAGCACTACATGCTAGCCCCAACTTGGATGCTGAGGTTAACCTTAAAGGAATACCTCTAGAATAGGTTGAAGTATTGGTGGCAAGTTTGAAGGAACAAAGAAGGGAATAGAGAGAAATGACCGCTGAAAGAGAAGCAAAACTAAGAAGGCTTGCTGATGCAGCGGAAGCTCGGTTCCAGAGAGCTCAGGAAGAGAAGGAGAAGGATACAAAATCCTTGCAAAAGGATAAATACAAAGTCCTAGTACAGTTACGAGTAGCGTAGGATAGTGTATCTGCCTATGAAAGAGAGAAAGCAAAGCTTCAGGTGAAGCTTCAAGAGGAAAATAAAGCCGGCGAAGCTCAACTACAGAAAGAAAAATAGCATCTGCTAGTAGAGCAGGACGTGGTCAAAGAAGCAGTAAGAAAATCATGTCTCTATGTGCCAGGCTTGGTACAGGAGGAGCTTGAGCTTGTCGAAGATCAAGTAGTGAAGCTCGCAGAGACCCTCTGGCAGTTTCAGGCCAGGATAGCTGAACTGGAGGCCCGAATAGTGTTGAGCACCCTACAGGAGGTGCATGACCAGAGGGAGGAGTCTGCCAAAAAAATAGTAGCAAGTATAAAATCCCTTGCCTCAGCATGTAAATAGTTGAGTGACAGAAGCACCCAGATGTATGAATGCCTCATTGAGGATCTAGATTTAAAGAAGCTAGAGGCTCAATTATAGGAGGCACAATAACAAGCATTTTCATTGCAGGTGCAGATGAAGCTGCTCGCAGCAGTGGAAAGGATGAAGAGATCCCAGGAGTAGTGCACAATACATCAACATATCACTTCCCTCTAGGGTAAGGTGATGGAAGTAACACAAAAGTTACAACCTGTGTAGGACAAATCTTGCAAGGTGTTCGAAGAAATCGATAGCTAGGGTTCACAGTTAGATCAAGTAGTTGCAGTAGTAGAACAATGCCTGGAAGGGCCTATTACAGAGAAGATAGATCAAGAGCTCGTTGAGCAGGAGGCCCAGGCGAGGAAAATAGAGTTAAGCTTGAGGATTTTGAAGAAACATTTTCTAGACCTAAGTGACTTGGGACGAGTCACAAGTGAGTGTTGGGGGCCTATTGGCCCTGGACTAGGTTTTGGGGAAACTTTGGTCAGTTTTGGCCACTTTTGGACATTGACACGTTGGTCGAAGTAGGAGTGCCCAGGCAAATATGAGATCGCATATCTCACCTATTTTTAGGGTTATGTAGACCCAGTAAGGGGCCCACTAGGGTTTTGTAACGGGTTTATGGGATGTCGGCCCATGGGTTTTCCCCATGTTTAGGCCTTATTGTAATATTTTGTAAAGTATAAATAAAGAGGAATGTATTGTATAAGAAGTAGCTATGTGTGAGAAGGAATGTGTGTGGTTGAGGATTTTTTATTGACTATGATTTTGTAGACTGTGCTCAGTTTGGATCAGGTGCTAAGTGTCGTGATAAGAGATTTTGGCTCTGTGCATTTGACCTATTTTTGGAAGGTAAGGAAGGAGGATCTAATTCTTAGTGCATAGATCTCTTGTCTTGTGTGAATTTTGACTCCGTGGCTTAGTGAAAAGGAGTGTCTGAATGTAATATTTTGGTGAATAATAAAGAGGCGAAGCGGTTTGTGGATGTAGCCCCACCTTGGGGTGAACCATGTATATCTAGTGTCTCATGGTTTGATTTTTGCAGTGTCATTTATGTTATGCATTTTCTTAGTGCTTTGATGAATATATATTTTGTTGCTTAAGTAATTTACTTATGTTAAAGGGTAAATGAATGATAGACTTAACTCACAGTGCTAAGTGCTTAGGGTGCATTATCACTTGTTGTTACTGCGAATATCTGTCTTTGATTATGCTCTGCGGTGTTAATGAGGTTAATAAACTAATGCATGTTCACTTCCTAAGCGTTAAAAGAATATTATGTGAAGTGCTCTTATCACAGAATCATGTCCCATCCTGGTTACAGACACCTGCATCCTATAACCCCCCTTACTTCTACCTCGGGTGAGACTTCATCTGCTTCATAGGTGTTTTCAAAAGGGTCAGTATTCGAGTTTTTGTTGGTGCGATCTTAAGCGTTCAACCCTGGTTCTACCCTTGTTCCAAACCATAGAGATTGATTGAAGAGGTCTAAGCCTGTGAAGAATTACAATGCACTGCATGGAGGTCTTTAGAGGAATATCATTTGCACGAGGAGATACAAAGCGTGATGTCTAGGTTGTTGGAAGAATTTCGTAGGCAAGAAGACTTATGACAAGATCAATAGAGGGAAATAGAGGATCATGTGCATGAAGATTTGAAGTGCATGGTGCGATAAGAAGCATAGCACGACATGAGTTGTGCATAACAAACCAAAGATAAAGTAAGTAGCTTCTTGGGATGTTGTTTGAAGCTGCTAAATGATCCTAATGTTGTGAGAAATTTGACACACATGTTAACAGTCTGCATGGGGGGAGGAAGGATATCTATAGCTATATCATCCCCCCTACTAGAAATGGATGTGTTCCAATTCAGTAAATAGAATCACATGGGAAGAGAGTTCAAGATGACGAATGAACTTGGAAGATATGATGTGGACAGTGTCATATTGGATATAGGATTCGATGTGAACATATTATTGAAGAAATCCCGAGAGTTTATGGGTAAACCAAAATTGGTGTAGTCCCCCATTCAAATTTAGCTAGAAAATAAATATAGAATCCATACAATAGGCCAGCTGGAGCAGGTCAAATTGAAAATCAAAGGGGTGAATAATAAGGAATATTTTGAGGTGATTGAGATCATGGATGACTCATATCCCTACCCTACCCTGCTTTGGATTGATTGGGAATTCAACAATAATACCATGTTGAATCTGAAGAAGAGACATATGTCGTTTAAGATGAACACCTTGTGCATGATTTCACCATTAGATCCAAATGAAGGTGATAGATACAGTGAGTCCATGAAAGAGGATGCATATAGCTCCATTATTTAAAATTTATACCAAATCACAGGGTGCAGAGAGGATTGTATTAATCCCATGATGGATGGGGAGTTGAGATGGAAAAGTGTGAAATCCTATGACATTGATTCGAAGGATTCCATGGAAAAGTGGAAAAATAAGTTGTATGAAGTCTCTACTAGGAGATGTTCATGAATTACCATTGTGGTGTACGAAGATGACTTCGAGCCCTATCGTTTCGATGGGAAATACCTAGTAGACACTTTCATTGTTATGATGCAACACATTCCCTTACTCCACTCGGTACGCATCCTTGATACAATGTTAGTAGGTATACTTGTGCAATGGTGGGAAGTGCATTGGGAGCACCTCCAAGAATGGGAAGTTGTAGAAGACTCCATAGGGGATATATTTCGGCCGAGGGTAGACATCCTTCGATACATATGTTCTTGCGAGAGGAGTTAGGTAGCCAAATAGTGGTAGGGTGTGTGAAGAACATATCTGAATACCCAACATGCTCTACCGATAAGAAAATCCCTCCATATGGTTCCTCTGACCCTTATCAAGCAAAAAAACAAGCCATGTAGACTTAAGGACAGAGTGGGAGGTTAGTAGGTGAGCCTAGGCCAGGTTGCAACTATTACAGATCCTCCACGACAAAGACTGAGATAATGGATCTGCATGAAGAAGCATCATGACCTACTAGGGGTTGATGCAAGCGATCAAGACTTGGAGAAATAATGAAAGGGTGCGCAGGGATCATGCGCAGGCACCCCCGAAGAATAAGACCTCATGCATGTATAGAGTCATCAACATCACATTAAAAATTAAGGTGGCATAGACACTTTCTTATAATAAATACCGACATATCCAACGTACGTTCCTGAGGAGTTTGCATGTTTTGACATAACCCAATGGTAAATGCGAAAATCCCATCGAAAGATTTTGCACATTTGACAATAGAGAAGAGTTTAAATGTCCCATGAATATGAAAGGAAAAAAGCAAGGTTGATGTGGACTGAATAAAAGGTAAAGCTGGTAGTTCCCATGAGGTAAAATGGTATTTCCACACCAACTGATGATTGGGGGTGTGACGGGATGACATAAGAATTTATGTCCCGATGGTCCCTAAGGCAGGTAGTATTTCTCCCTGAGTTATTAGCGGTCTAATGAATTTTCTAATAGATCATCAAGCCATGATAAAATAGAATCCTTCCCTCACAGAAAATAATATTACTCCATTCCAACTCATGGGTTACTATTTGTAGTCTAAGATCACTCCCTTAGAGACACACAACAACATGAAATAGTACTCGTCTCCAACAATCGACACTAGAGGATCTAGAGCCGTAGAAGAAGATTGTGATGGCCGAGGAATCCATCCACATCGGTTAGACCATAATTAATGATTTTTCTGGGTTGTTCGAATATAATTTACTCTATGGAATCAATTACAAAATCCACTAGAACTCATCTCTATTGATGATAGGGTTTGCATGGCTAAATCTTGGGTCTCCTAGAAAAAGACCAATTTTCTTTTCTTAACTCTAGGTGAGTGGAAAGCTATGATGACATCCATCGCGAGAAATACCAAATAAATCATAGCCACACAGGTATAGAAACAAACAATTTATGAGCTGGCCAACAATGTGGCTAATAAGGCCTAAGTCTTCTATTCTTAGTTGGCATCCAAGCAACTCCCAGTCACCCCCATAATTGAGAAAATGGAGAACATGGACTTGAAATCTCCCTAGGTCAAAATGGATGATACAAATGAATTCATTCACTACTAAATTTGAACATTTTTGCGGTGAAGTTTCGACGGAATAGGGCCGTTGTTGCGACCAAGATGATTATTTTTTTCGTCAGTCTAGCAGCCACACATGGATGTTTTCCGGTCTAGCGATCGGGAAAAGAAGCCTATTCACAATAGGGAAAATTTACCATTCGTCGGTCCAACGACTAAGATTAGTCGGTCTAGTGACCAACTTTTGCTGCAAGCCTTGCTAGCATCTCTAAGGAAAACATAAACTTGGTCACACTAGCAACCATAATTAGTTGGCTAGCGATGAATGTTAGTTGGTCTAATGACTAATATTAGTCGCAAGAGTGACCAAGACAACCCTGGAAAACTTAGTCAATAAACCACGGTGAGTCCGTAGAACGACGAATATTAGTCGTTAGACCGACCAAACCTAAATATAAAAAGGTCAAATGAAGGACGAACAGGTAGTCGCTAGAGCGACCAAACTACATACTTTGCGACCAAATGGAAATACAAGTAACAAACATGTTAGTCGCTAGAGCGAATAATGTTGGGGTTTTTAAAAGAACAAAATATGCCATTCAGACAGGAATACGCCCAGACTAACAAGCTACAAAAGCATACTTTCATTTTGTACTGGGAAGCAATACAAAAGAGAAGAGCAGAGCAGTATGACTATCTAGAGGTGATGAACAGACATTCTTTCAAAATCGTTTCGAAGGGAAACAATACAGAAATATAATTTGGAAAATGCCCAAGCCAAATGGAAGAAATAACCTCAAAGTTATGTGAACTTGCAGATATGAGAGTATTTCTTTTAGTAACCTATTTTAAGCTACATAAAGGGACAACATAGATGAAATTATAAAACTTGGTGAATTCTTTCTAAGGTGATTTATTAGTAGTGGTGGTGGAATCCAAGACATATGGATAGTTGTGAAGAGCAATGAGTGAAACCTTTATAGCACTAATACGTAAAAATAATAATCCATCGACTCTCAATCTCACTATGTCCATGTACATGCTTATTTCCAATTGAAATAATAACAACAAGACTTAAAATTATTTTATCTAGAGCTATATTAGTGGAGAAATTTGAATTTCTAGAGGAAAGAAAAACTCATGATGTCGGGGTAGCAAAAGAAGTCTTGTATTGTATTGACATAAAAAAGACAATTTTAATTAAGATTGGTAATCCAAAATTCTTATGGCAGAGTAATCTGGTTTTATTTAAGGCTTATATTGAATTACACAGGCTTTAACTGTCCATTCAAGAACTATATTGAAGGGTGCCTACCCTTCTCATCCTTTGTTGTTTTAATTAACATATTGCTTGTCCTTAATCCATATCCTTTATGTTGACAATATCCACCTCTTTAGTGTTGGTTTACTTAGGGAGGCAAAATCTTTGAAGAAATTTTTTAATCTTTATTGTAGAGCCATTGGAATGGAACTAAATTTGATCAAGTCCTATATCTAATTCAGTTGCAATAGTGAAATATCAAGTAGAAGAATAAAATAGTCTCTTCCAAATGAGGTTTATTTAAGCAAGGGTTGCACACACATAGGATTTGTACAAAATGGAAACTCCTATCGTTTCAGGGATTGTATGTGGATGCATAAAAAAGAGGATAAACCAAAATCAGGTTGGTGTACTCAATGGCTATCAAGGGGAGGGAGATTAAACTTAATAAAATCATAGGTTGAAGCTACTCTTGTCTATTGACATTCTTGTGTATATACCTAAAGGGATTTTGGATAAAAACAAAAAAGGTTGTTTAGTTTTATTTAGAAAGGCTCAAACGACAAAGGCATTCCATTTGAAAATGGAAAATACTTACCAATACAAAACCATTGGGATAATGGGGTCTAAAAACCATCCATTTTTATGGGAAAGCACTGGCAAGAATGAAGTTGTAGAGGTAAATAAAAGGAACTGGTTTTAGGAAAAAGGAAATTAAAGAGAAATGCATTGAGCCACAAATCACAATGTTCTCCAAAGAATCTCTCCTTACAGTTGATAGAACCAAAACAAACAAATTGTGAGTAACAATTTCCACTAACAATACTGAAGCTTCCATTGCATAGCTAATGCAATGAACAAGATACTTGCAACATAACAAATACTAAACTATGATAACAATCACCACATAGAAACTTAAACTGACAACTTCAAACTTTATAAATAACATGGACTGATTAATTAGATTCATGCATACCAATAATGCACTCCAAAGCATATTAATAAAAATCTTTATATTCCAGCCGCAAACAAAGAAACAATTCAAGTTTTGAGAAGCTCAAAGTGAAATTATTCCATTTAAAAAAAATAGCAGTAGTGTTTCCAATACCCATGCTAGTTTCAAAATTTTATAGTCAAAATATTGGGCATCAAGACTCAAGAATATAACTATCAGTTGTTCAATGAGTCTATTTCCCTAGAATTAAATGATCAATATCAATAAATATCCTGAAGATAATACTCATGTAGTAGATAGTAAAAAAAATATTCATGTAATGTCCCGGAGACAAGCACACTATTGGCTCGTGAAATCAATATGGCAATGTAATCAAGTATCAATAGAAAGACAATGTCTTAGAGGGGTTATGGAGTCAAGTACAAGATATCCAATTATGATGAGATGACCTCAGGATATCATATCCTGAGGTCTATCTAAGCATTCATATAATCCAATGATAACTCTTTCATGTAAACTCATCTAAAATATATTCAATGAATGATTCAAGGAAATGTATGCGACAACAAGATATTCACTTAAGTGTGCAAATGCCACATGTGTTTGTGTTTGTATACAATGCCTAGAGGATGATTCTTTCAATCTCAAGAATAATGCAAGTATTCAAATTATTAAGATCAATCAATGACTAAATTTTAATGATATACACAATTTCCTAATAGAGCACAATAATTTTCTTTGAAGTATCTATGACTTTGATCAAACTAATTTCAAGACATCAATATCTCAAAGCCACAAAATGTTTCATATGTGTCAATCCAATAATCCAATAGTATCCTTCTCAGTTCATTACATATCAGAATTTGGGACTGTCTATTTGACTTCAATTCAATATGTATCAGTCCTACTTGTCCTAAAAATGCAAATGCAAATGATATGTAACCCCTCCAAATGCACACAAGTTAAGATTTTTAAGGTTTCTTATGTATGCACATTGTAGGTTATGTTCCCCATGAATTATCTTTGTCAAAAACAAGTTAAATGTGGCTAGGAATGACTATGTTCACACAATCATAATTGAAGGTTTTACTATGATTTTGGGTGGAGAGTTTGGGAGGCGGTTTAGGTAGAGTGACTATGAGGTATGTGAGTTTGTTTTTAGGGGTGTGTCAATGTGGAATAGGGTCTTAAATTAATAATTCAGGACAACGAACAGTAAGGGTTTCTGTAGGTATCCGTGGGGTGTCTGAATGTTTAGGAGATAGGGTTAATGGCCTTGTGTTAGGGAGATAATGGCCTAGGAATGAAAGGGGAGATAACCTAGGGTGAGCTAGTATGAAAATAGGTCAACGTTAGGTAGGTTGGGGCTGAAAAAATAGCTTAGGACAGTCAAATGGTAGACAGTCTTGAGGAAGTTCTTCCCAATACACACCTCATTATTGAACTCAATTGAATGATGAGAATTTCTTCCCATTGCTACAATTAATCACCACACAACAAATAAATCTAAATTATGGTATCAACTAGAACTCAAATCCAAATTTAAGAAAAAGATCATTTCCTTATTTATGATAAATGATTATAAGTTGCACTTAACTATAGGGAACATAATTACAATTGTGTGCTTGTCACAGGTTCAACTATATCATTAGCTCAAGGAAATACTTAATAAACAAGTGACCAAAAGAACAAACCCACACAAACATGGTGACAACAACAATTGCAAGGTATACTTATATGGAACTTAGTATCTAAATCTAGTTAGAAGGAACATGATCCAAGTTATTGGCTTTAGTTAGTTAATGCCCTAGATGAAAAATATAGAGTAATTTTAGAGACAACCAAACACAGTTAGAATGGTATGTTGTTCTAGACATTGCAATAAATTAGATGATATATTAATCGCCCCAAAAATTCCAAGAATGGGGGACTGTGTCAGAGTGAATCTATATCTAGCATTAAAATGGTGGGACTGTCTTTGTAATAGTTATGTCAGTCCTAAATTTAGTGCCAAGTTAGTAGCTTTAGTAGCTTTAGGGAGCTATAGAGATTAGGTCTAGATGTCTTGTGTTAGGCCACTAAGAGTCTAGGATTTCTAGGCTTAGGATTTATGTTAGGTTTAGGGTAGGCCAAGGTATGTAGGGGTAGCCTAGGTTAGGTTAGGAGGTTCGAACCTCCTAGGAGGAGAAAGAAGCATATGAAGTGGATGATGAACCTCAGGGTCACCGCATTCAGTGTGTACTACATTAATTTAGGCTAGCAACAGTGTTGTCTAGAGAGACATACCTTGGGAATTGTGCCCACTGTCATGCATCCTTAACACTCGTGGAGTCAGCATAAATTTTTCTTCTTAAATTCAAATTTCCTAAAAAAAATCATTGATGTCCACATTCATTACGAAATATCATGATAGTCATAAATCAACCAAAAATCACCTTAAACCATTCCTTAACAAGATCCATACCTTTGAGTGATGGGGTGCATCCAATGTTCCTCCTCTCCATCCTGCGATTCATCACATGACTTAATTATATTTCAGAATAGTAATTAAAGATGTAACAACCTCTACAAATTAATGACTAAAGACGAATACCTGAATGAGCTTCTCTTCGTTTCGAGAATAAATTATTCTCTAC